>APFE030734480.1:990-17457 GCA_000404065.3 Pinus taeda
TTTGCAAATGATTTCCCGATGATGTAGATGAGATTATATGTTCGACATTTTGTGAATTATCCCTTAAAAATTCCCCGTTTTCACATATTTTTCCCATTCCCTATTAAAAAAAAAGTCCCTCCCCTAACATTTCCTTCATGATTTTGTTCCCCTTGAAAACAGCATACAACTCAGCATTTTTGCAGGCAAGGGCAGCAGTTTACTTTATCTATTTTCTCCACTTTGCTCAAAAGCACCATGTCAACCACTGAAACCTATGAGCAAGGTGATGACCGGTCTCCTTCCACAGAGGTTGAGGTACAGCGGAGGCCTCGTAGGGGTGGCAAAGGTGGTCATCATAAAAGAGAGGAGCCCACCTCTTTGGCAGAGTTGCAGGCCTGTCCTATGGCAGTGAATTGTTTCCGTTATATGTCATGTTTTCAGTTTTGTGAGAGGCTTGCCCAGATTCAGCACCACAGGGAGTTGGCCCGCTTATTTGTTTTGCACCTTCATGATGGGCAGGTCACTCTTGCAGGGGTGAATTTTGTGTTGTCTCCGGAGGTGATTTCAGAGGCTACCGGGATACCAAATGTGGGTGAGGTGTGGCCCAAGCGCAAAATGCTGGATTATGTTTATTTTGAGCCATATGTCAGGCCAGCATTCATGAGCCACTTGTTGGGGGTCTTTCCTTTCAGATTCCTCCGGGGGGGGGTATGCTCCGATCATGCGGCTTATCATGCATTACTTCACATGTGAGGGGAGATTTTCACAGGTCTTCTCTTATCACATTCGCCTGTTGATGCACTTTACTCGAGTGAGGATGATGAACATCTCGGTTTTCTTCCTCCAGGACATTCAGAGGATGGTGTCCGTGTTTCAGAGGCGGTACCCAGCTCAGCAGTATAGGAGTTTGTGCCATCATGGTCTCATCCAGCGCATTGTTTCCCATCAGTTGAGTCAGCAGGGCATTCCATGGGCAGACTTCATTTCTCATGAGTTCTTTACAGGGCCACTACAGCCAGAGCCAGAGGCCATTTATGAGGAGGGAGGTCCTTCACACCAGCCTGAGATCACTGTTCCGAGACATGTTGCTTCCTCACCACAGCTTACATATCAGAAAGGCCCGAGGGCCTTGTTTGCAGCAGCTCGGCGAGTACTTTCTCCACAGCAGGTGGAAGGGGTCTCGCCATCATCATTTACAGGTCAGCGAGTGTTATTTCCACACCAGGTGGAAGGGGCCTCGCGTTCTCCATCAGCAGGACGGGAGGGCAAACAGCCCATGGTAGAGAAGGAGAGAGCCGATGACACACAGGTTGACATCATTGATCTTGATGCTCGCTCCCCCACTTTAGATTTGCATGAGATCATCCGACAGAGAGAGGCGGAAAACCGCTTGTTACAGCAGAAGTTCAACATGGCCCAATGGACAATAAACTATCTTGAGCAGCGCAACAAGCAACTTGAGGATGAGAAAGAGTTGGATGAGCTGTGGAGGATTCGAAGTGATCAAGCTCCTAAACCATGTCAAACACCCAAACCTGTGAGCAAAGTGATGACCAGTCTTCTTCTACAGAGGTTGAGGTACAGCGGAGGCCTCGTAGGGGGGGAAAAGGTGGTCATCATAAGAGAGAGGAGCCCACCTCTTTGACAGATTTACAAGCTTATCCTATGGCAATCTCATGTTTCCAGTACAGTTGGTCAAGGCACAAAAACGAGAAAGGAGACCAACCCACTCCGTATCTTGGCCGAGGCTTCTCTCACTCATCATGACACTCATTAGCATCCTCCTAGAAGCAAACCTAAGAAATTTTGAGAGTTTTGAGGCATTTTTGGCATTTTTGAGAATGTTACAGGTTTTGGCTATTTGAGTGGTCTCACCTCGTGCGTGACCAGTCATGGGGACAGCTCAGAATAGGGAAAACTCTACATTTTTGGAATTTTCATGCAAAAATACACTTGTCTATGGATGGGTTTCAGATTTTATGAAGATTTGGGCTCCCAAAAGCTCAAAATACATGCAAATTTTGACTTTCTGCCCCTTTTTTGAGTTGCAGAAAGCTGCCTTGGGAGAAATGACTTTGGAGGGGTCAAATCAACTCCAAATTCAGAAATTCCAGTGGGGTTGGAAAGTAGACTCACAGACCTTTCCAATGAGATATCTTTCACCTGATTTGGACACCGGGAAGGCCCTCAAATAGAGCTGTCAATGCGCGCAACCAGTCAAAGTGAGGGGCGCGACCACTCAGGGAAATTTCACTGTTTTGACCAGTTCGGCCAGCAAAACACTGTTTTTACTTTGGTTGACTTTTGAGGCATGTAAATGATGGATTTTTGTGTAATTTTCATGGCACTTAGATACTTTTACTCTCCTTGAACACTTCTAGAAGTTTCCTTGATGTAAATGGTAAATATTTAATGCATGGATAGGTTTCCTAAGTTTTAGAGGCAAGTTGTTTTGACTGCCTATTATCTAGTGCTTAGTTTGGAATTAGTTAAAACAGCTCCTAGGAAGCTGAGCTCGACCCCTAGAGGTTGGGAAAGGAGTTAGATCTTCTATATTATGCCTTCTCTTACTCATTTTCATGGTTGGACTCTTGAGGGAGAAGCTCCTATTGTATATTTCACTTGTATCTCTGCAATTTGAGGAAAAGGAAGACCAGGGTTTTGCAGACATTATTGGGATTCTTGTGGACTCTTGTGTTGATGGTGTGTTCTCTTATTGTAATTGTAAGTGTGTTTATGTGTTCCATCTCTTTCTTTACTACCGCTTATTAAACAAATGAAGTGATAAAGTTTGAATTCATGCATGCCATGCTCAGCTTTTAAATTTGTTTAAGGTTTATGTTTTCCACTGTCTAGAGAGGATTCAAAGTCATTGTTTGCCCTCTTTAGCTTTTCTCATTTCTTCCTTGATCATCCATTTCAGCTAAAGCCATCAGCACAAACTCCTACCTTGCCCCAAAGACCCCCCTGCAAAAACTGAGCTCAATCCCCGCACCCTGAATTTCACTCCCTCCAATTGCCACCAAAAACCCCAAAAATTTTAAATCAACCCTCCTTATCAGTTTACTAGCCTAATATCAGTGTTTCTAATTGGTCAACTCATCCTATTGAAAAATCCACCGAGTTTGACCGGAGAGAGCCTTCTCCTGCCTCGTAGGGCTAGCTAAGAGGCTGAATGGTTTGATGTAGCCTTGAGATTTGTCTATCTCAGCCTAGGTGAAATTTCAAGTGCTAACACCCCCGACTCAAAACCTTCAGATGATGAGGTCTGAGCCACGCGAGGAAGATCCGAACGTAAATATAGTGCTCCAAAGTGGAATCGAAACAAGAGATGACAAGGGTAAATAGCCAGAAGATAGTACCTGGGTTCATAAAGCCCTGACAAAAGAGGTTGAGTTCGATTTGGAGCACGCTCGTGAAGCATTCATGGAACCTAAGAAGAGCTTTATTGAGGCCTCCACCTCAGAAAGCAAGTATAAGCCTGAGCCAGAGATGGACCCCTCTATGCTCACAACTTTCTTGGAAACCTGTATGAAGTTACTACGTGATAGTAAGGCTATGAAAGGGTTACAGGAACTCATCAATAGGTGTGTTGGGACTGTGCCGCGCATAGTCTGAAAGATCAGTAAGCATAAGGCAAGGACGGAGTGTGAAATGAGACTCACTGCATAGATCGGAGAATACGAAATGGATTAAGTCATTCTGGATTTGGGGTCAGATGCGAATGTTCTACTGAAGCAAACATGGGAGCAAATGGGGATACCTGCATTGCAATGGCTCTCGATTTAGCTGAGGATGGTGAATCAACATAAAATGATACCCATGGGGCAGCTGAGGGAGTGACTGTGGATATTGAGGGAGCAAGTGTGCTGGCAGATTTTGAAGTAATAGAGATAGTGGATGACAACAATCCCTACCTTGTGCTCCTGGGAATTGACTAGGCTACTGATATGAATGGGGTAATCAATCTAAAGAAGTGAAAGATGATCTTTGAAAAGAAATCACTGTGTGTAATAATACCCCTGTATCCTGCTAAAGGATCGTGCTACACGGAACTAGTCCATGATTATGAGAGTGATGATGATTTGGACTACATTTATAAGATAACGGTGCGAGACCAAGACTAGGTGAATCCCACCGCAGATGGCCAGATTACATGGGAGCACGAGAGTTCCTGCACTTCGGATTCTGACGAAGAAATAGAACGCTGGTAGAATCGGTTACACGAAGTAACTACGATGAATTTCAACATGATGACCCAATCGCTGCGCTATGTGTCGTCAGAGGTAAGAAATATGCCTACTTATGATGGACTGAATGAAGTAGATACCCTTTTGGATGCATTTGAAAGGGAGGTTCCAGAAAAGCAATGCTTCCAGGCCTTCGACTGGGCACTGCGCGCTACACCCGCAAGATGGTGGGGTACACACAAGGGAAGTTTTGATGATTAGCGCGAATGTAGGAGAATGTTGAGAGCATGATTTGGGAAGCGTAAGATGCGACTGACATATACGTATGATGGGTAGAATGGTCTGCGTGTGCATCTGTCCAAATGGACGCAGGCCTATGGAGAGAAGCCCCAACTTGAGCAGGTGGACCTATACTCCGTACCTGGTCAATAAGCCTATGTTGGGGGGGAAAATTTGTAGATGGATCTTATTGTTCCAAGAGTACGATTTTGAAGTTGTTGAGAAGCCTAGACAATTGAATGTAGGATTTGACCACTTGTCGCACATTGAGACATGGGAGGAACCTACTAATTTGGAGGAAGGATTACCTGACGTGCAACTCTTTGTTGTGTGCATCACGGATGGACATTTTGAGGACATAATACACTTCCTAACAATAAGAATTGCGCTGGAAGGATACTCTGTCCAGCAAAATAAGGAATTAGTGGTGCGCGCGACAGATTTCTCTGTCATTGATGGGCATTTATACAAGATGGGGACTGATGACATATTGCGAAGATATGTACCTGAGTTTGAATGAAGAAACATCCTCGTGGATGCGCATGGGGGTGCAGCTGGAGGAAATTATGTAGGGAGAGCAATCACGTAGAATATTCTATGCATCAGGTTGTGGTGGCCAACCCTTCATCAAGATTCAAAAGCATATTGTAAGGTATGTGATGTATGTCAAAGAACAGGTAGGCCATCATGGAGGGATGAAATTCCTTTGAATCCACAAATGATGATGTAGCCTTTTGAGAAGTGGGAAATAGATTTTGTAGGACCAGTTCAGCCACAAGGAAAGACAAGCACAAGGTACATTATCACTGTGATGGAGTACTTGAATCGTTGGGCAAAAGTGCAGCCGGTGAAGGGTTGCACGGGTGCGACGGCCGCGAAGTTCCTATTTGAACATGAACTGACATGATTTGGATGCCCAAAGATTTTTATGAGTGATCGGGTTACACACTTTCTGAACAAAACGATTAACGCGCTGACGAAGGAATTTCAGGTGTATCACCAAAAGAGCACACCTTATCACCCACAGGCTAACGGGATAGTGGAGGCATTCAACAAAGTGCTTGAAAACGCGCTAAACAAGGTTTGCAATGCTTAAAGAAGTGATTGGGACCTACGCATACCTGTAGTATTATGGGCTTATCGGACAACATGCAAAAAGTTGACAGGACAAACCCCTTTTAGGCTTGTCTATGGTGTTGAAGTGGTGATGCCTATGGAATACATCGTGCCTAGTTTGCGCATAGTAGTGCTCATAGGCATGAAAGATCGTGGAGCCTTGGAAGAGAGGGTCACGCAGTTGGATGAGCTCGAAGAAGAGATATTTTTGGCTGTATTTCACTAGTAGGTCCAAAAGCAACATGAAAAAGCGTGGCATGACTGACATATTAAGTTGCGCACCTTTAAGGTGAATGACTTGATGCTATTGTATGATGGTAAGTTTGATAAATTTCCAGGGAAATTCCAAATTCATTGGTTGGGACCCTATGTTATTAAGGAGATTACTGACAGTGGTACAATCCAACTAGTTAAGTTGAATGGAGATCCCTTCCTAGGAAAGGTGAATGTTAGTCGATTGAAGCCATACACGGGTGGCCCGACCATCTTACTATGTGATAGAAGCATAGTATTAGTGCTCCAAGTAGCTGAAAGGAGGCGTGGGACTATAAAATACATTGCACGGGTTGGGGAGCTGTGCAATTTCAGGATTGTGTGAAGCAGTGAAGTGTCACAAGGTTCGCAATAGCACAAAGACAGTTGTGGTAGCGCGTAGATCCGCCAGAAAATGATCATTAAAGTCACTATTCATGATTTGATGGTTGGTTTGAGGCCAAATGGAGTGGGTGGAAAGCATTTAAGGTGAGCTTTATGGCTTAGATTCTTGAAAATCTACCACCAATCTAGCATTAATGGGTAGAATGTGGGGGGAATGGTCAAATTTGAATTCAAAAGGGCCTATAAATCATAGGTGGTTGTCCAGCAAACAACACTTGTCGTTTTGAAAAATTCAGTTGTTGTGCTATCAAGTGTGTATGAACCTTTCGAATTTTGAGGTTTTGAGAGCAAGTTCAGTGTTTGAGACACTGTCCAAGGAGATGCAGGACCTCCTGACTAGAATGATGTCGACACCCGAGGAAGTCGCGTAGGAAATTGCAGTAGTAGAAGCCCCACAGAGCGTCGTAGCAATAGTTGAAGTCCCTAAATCCCCCAAAACACTGAGACCAAAGAAAGATAAGAAAACTATGATCCCGGTGCATGTCTCACCAAGAAACCCACAGAGGACCAAGCCCACCTTGCAGGAAAAAGGGAAGGCCATTAATCTGGAGGCCGACGAGAAAGAATCTAAAGAAATCCTAGTGGATGAGGAGGACATGGAAATGGAAGTTGAAACCCAGGGTGTGGACCTTATTATCCGGTTACCAGAATATGTTCCTCCACACAAGGGCAAAGCCAAAGTGCTGAAGGAAATATACAACATCAAGAGCTCCCTGCAAACTCTGTTGCTCCCTAATGATATTGTTTTTGAGGGGTCGCACTTAGGGCGATTTCCTGTACTGAAGTTTGAATATTGGGACCTCGCGGATCATGAGAAATTCCCACATTTAGTGACTAAGTAGCTAATGCATCGACGGATGGATGCAACGACTAGAATGATTAAATTGGAGCTGCACACATGGCTCAAGGGTGTAGAGAAATCCGGGTTGTTAAACCTGCTCCGGGTGCCACATTACCATAGCACCCTAGTGACTGTATTCATCATCAAGTAGTTTCTCTGCTTGGTGCATGATGGATGTTTATGGCTGTGTTGATGCCTCGAAAATCGTTGCATTAACATCAGGGAAAACCACCCGGTCCGGACCTTAATGCAGCTCGTTTTCTGTTTGGGATGGTGGCTCCGACTGGATATAATGAGACCAGTTTCCAAATGATGAATAACAAGGGGATAGATGAGTGACTAGTTTACTAATAAGTGATAATGGATGGATGACTTAATCTAAAGAGCGAAAATACAAATAACTATTCTATCCCGGGAAATTTCTATTCTTAGGTGCAACGTTTGATGATCTTTGTTCATCAATAAGCATATAGATGACTCTATTCGATAAACATAGACATTCATTCATATAATAATTGCTTTGTTCAAATAGTTGAACAAAGTAATTAATAAAACATTGTTACACTTGTCCTTTATATATTTCTGATACATGTATGACTAAAAGAAAAGCATCCTGTAAACATCCAATAGTGGAAAGTATAAAGAATGTTGTTGAAACACATGCATATATTCAATAATAACAAGAGAAATCAAATAACAATTCACATAAAAAGAATGAATTCAAACATAGATAGAAGTACCATATGAGCTGCAAATCATTCCCAACATCAATCGCAATTTGAATTCCTTCTTTCAACTCAGAGATACTTATAAATAAAAGCAATAGTGCACATCCACATAAAAGCTTCGTTGTCAAAAATTGGAATAATTTGGCCCAGTCTTTATAAAAAAATATACCTAAAGTACGGTAGTGCAACTTCAGGTATGAGTCTTATACAAAAACTGAGGACCCTTTCTAAATGCATGAAAGGGTCTATAAATACTTAATTAAACTAACTAACTACAAAATTAAAATGCTATTTATTTGGTATAACTTGATCTTGAATATCTCCTCCACAACAATCTGGTAGTCGGCAACATGATTCATCACTCTGGCTGTTTTCCTTTTGATCTGAGTTGGCATATCGCAAGCATCGATTCCACTTCTTGAGGGTGGCTGAGACGAGAATTGAGCTGAGCCGAGTATGTGGCATCGTGTAGAGTGGAAATGATACACCCGATTGCATCTGTTAGACACTTGAGGGCGGCTCTCTGGCTGTATGGTTTTACTAGGAACAACCAATAGGTGTCCCAAGTTAAACTTTGAATACCTGTAATCAACCTCCCATTCCTCTTCAGCTCTTGATAACATGATTGCTCCAATGTTTTAGCCGATAGCAATTTACCTGGTGTACATTGAGAGATCATATTAGATAAATAGAGAGTATTGTTAATTAATTCAATCAAATTACTTGTGGATAATTTGCATCTAGAAACTACTCTCTCTGCCTTCATCAATTGGGACTTCCATTCCAAGAATAGGATTTCTTTGTGTGATTCTAGGATTTTAGGCAAATTTACTGCCTGTCCCTCACTAGTGTCCTGCCAAGTAAGAAAATCTATTAAGGTCTCATCAGCCTGCTCTAAGTCCTGTCTAGCATCGACTGATTTATCGATTATTGGTGTTGTTATGTCACACAAGGGTTCAACTTGAGCAATTTTATGACACAATAGTCTTATTTGTGTTACCATTGCCTTATTAATCTGTACCGCTTCTGTCCTGAACCCGACAGGCTGCGGAAGGCTCTTGAACTTCTCTATTTGAAGTGATAATTGAGCAATTTGCTCATGTTTTGTCTTTACCATTAGTTCATTCATCGTCTTCAATTTTGCCAATGCTTCCGATAATTCTTTCTGCCTTTGAATCGCGCTTGAATCTACCCTTTGTTTCTCTTCAAGTAGCTGCTTGTTCAGTTGATTATTTAATTGCTGCTGAGTTGACAATTGCTGTTCTAATTGTTCAGCTTTCTGTTTTGCCTCCGATAGCTGTGTTTGTAACAAAATGATTGCCTGGTATTTTTCTTTTAGCAAATTACTCACTTCCGATGCCTTGTCGATGGTGGCTGCCAAATAGGCTCCAGCATACTGGGACAGCTTTGTTAGGTCATCGGAAGGATCGAACTCCTTTTTCCAAACTACGTTGGATGTCTCTGTTTGTTCAGGGAACAAGGAAGGTTGATCAATCCTTCTCCTTTTCCGCTGTCGCTTTACTACGGCCCTGTGTTTTGGGCTGTAAAAGACATCCAATGGAGGTATATCCTCCACTTGTAAAATGATTTGATTCGGAGGATCTTTCGGGATTATTTCTAAGTCTGTACTAGGGGGTAGGCCGCTGATTCCTTCACTTGGAACCTTTTTTGATGCTGTATCTTGTGTATCTGTCGCTTTGGATGTATTGGCATCTTTTGAGCTTTGAAGATTGCTTATGATTGAGTCGAATTGCTGCCATTCTTGGAGAAATTTCGGGTCAATCTGGGTATCGACATTCACATCCTTGTTGCTCTTATCCTACTCCTTTTTTTGTTTCTCCTCATGTATTTTCTCTTGCTCTTTCCTTCGCGCTTCCTCCTTTTCTTTCCTCTGTACTTCCTCCGACTCTTTCCTCTGGACTTCTTCAAAAATTTCTGATGTAGCAGGAGGTTCGTCGGTAAGTCGCTGTTCAGGCTCACTTGATTGTATCATTAGGGCAGTAGCTAGTAAATCTAGAGGCAGAGTTTGCAACCTCTGCTCTCTGAGTTTGTTGAATTCCACTAACCCATCGTCGTGATATCTCATTTTTGCTAGTGTTTGAACCTGAAATAATGACTCCACTGAAGAAAATAGGTCATCAAACTCATCTTCTTTATGTTCAAACTTAGTGAGTTTTTCCTGATCCAGTACATTATAGACGATTTTCCTTGGATCAAATCGTCTATTAGGAAGAGTGACGAGATTCAATATATTGATCTTTTCTGTTTCTTTCTCTACATGCTTATAGTCATGCAGAGTGTAAACACCACACCTTAGAGGAAAAGGAGGCCAAACTTGCTTCTTTGAATTCCTCAGAGTCTTGGTCGCTCCTGTGGACGTAAGCAGATATGCTATCTCTCTAGCCAATAGTTTGTCGGGTATGTACAAGGGGAGAACATGAGGCTTGGTAAGGCTGCCGAAAACTCTTATGTATGTAAATTTATCCTCTCTGAACCAGTTTCCTAGGGTTGTTAAGTCATTCTCTGCTTGAGAGGAAATTTTAGGAGCAGGCTTGTCAAAAATTGCATAGTAAATGGGCAACATAAATCCATTGCAAACTTGATACAGGTGGTCTTTATAATGGGCTTTCCACAACTTCTGGTGATAGATATCAATTGGCATGGGCTCATGTGGAGTCCATATCCACCCCAGCACAGGAAATTCGAAGTTAAAACAAAGAGTATCTAAGATGTAGGCACTATAATAAAATGGAGGAATAGACCTATCGGTAACGCGAGTTTTATTTCTGAACTCAAGAATAGCAGTTTCTAACTTATCAGATAATATATTCCCCCAATCCATTATTTCGCTATTGATTGCTGCTTCCATTAAAGGAACCATCTCTATTGAGAATTTTGAGGAATCATGCAACCCCCAAATCCTACACATCATCGCCCCAGCGTAACAATAAGGAGAACATAATGAATCGACAGAGTACTTACCCGAGAACTCATGCTTGTGTTTTGCGGGGTTCTGTCTCCATTCCTGTATAGGTGCTGATTCAGTTTCATTTTCATCTCTGAACTTCTCCAGAAATGCTTTGTTATATTTCTTCTCTGGTTCAGGCAAATGGTACATTTGTCTCAAATCATTGGGTTGAAACGAACCGAAGACTCTCCCATCGACTGTGCAAAATGTTTTGTTTGTAACTGGGATTTCCTCAACTGCCCACCTTACTACATCTGTGTATGGAAGAATTTTCTCTCAAGCCGCTATTCGGTGTAAGTAGGAATCGGCTAAATCCTTTAGGGTAGCCTCGGACTTTCAGTTTGAACCGCTGTAGCTTGTACCGATACTACTTCAGGCTCTTCGGATTCAACTAGATTATAGATGCTCTGCCAGCTAGTATTGCCGAGGCCAAGATAGGTAGTGTCTGAGATCAATCCTTTTTTACTTGGTCCCGGATCGGCGGTAGATTGTCCTGTTACTGCGGAAGTTGAAGTTGTTCCAAATTTTTTAGATTTCTTCCCCTTGTGGCCTAAATTTACTGTTTCGGAGGAGCTCTGCACAGGAGATAAAATGAACATAATGCATAGAATAGGTGGTGAAAACCAAGTATGAAAGAGTTATATCAATCAATGAATAATGAAGGATTAAAATAATATTGCCGTGGATACAATCTCTGAAGCGATTTTGGCATAACTACTCCATTAATTGGCCATTTAAACCTGTCAATCATTTAAATGCTCATCATATCGTTTATTCGCCGAATAATTCATTTAAGCGTGGCTTTGATTTTTTGGCGGTTGATCACAAGTGAATCACTATCGGGAATAGAAAGGCTTTTAATAATAATTTAACATAATATACCCAAGCCTTTACAATCCTTTTTGAAATTCGTGCTTAGCTTTATCGCAATCGGAGATCGGAGGAATGCTCGAGCATTTACATTTGTGTCTTTGCGAAATCCCCGATCGCCAATAGCGATAAAGCTAATTCGCATCGAGAGTTTTTAGAAGGGAGCCTTTTGTTGCATGTATGTTATATTCCCCGATCGCCGATAGCGATATCGTATCGGAGCATAGAGAGCGGGTCTTTTGTTACAATCGCTTACCTTTCCCGATATCGGATAGTTATTCGCTTGTCGCATCGGGGCAAACCAATGGGTCTTTTTGTTATGCATCCTTTGTTATTGCGATATGCGATCTTGCGATATCTTTATCGCAATAATAAAGAATTATTCATTTATTTTTATAAGACCGATTTATGTTCACTCAAAAGGTTTATAATATATTATTTATTTTCGAACCTTTTGAGGAATGATAAGTTGATACCGATTTTATTCATAAATCTAAAAGGGACCCATTTCATATTATAGTTTGAAAGTAAAATTTTATGAAATGGGGGGTTGTTGTACAGCACAACAATTGGCGATTCGCTAGGAGAAACAGTTATCTCTGAGAAATGTTGAAATACTTAAACTTTCTTTATATAGAAATCTTATCAAAGAGGAAAAGTCTGATATAAATAGGTATACATACATTCTGAATCTAATAAGAGCTATTTTTGCTAATTTCTTCTCTTGTTAAAATTAAATACATTCTAAGTTTTAAATTTTCCTCTATTGGTTGATAATTATAAAACAAAGAACCTTTCCAACTTAGCCTTTTTAATGACTCCTTTGTCATAGGTAGAGCCTCTGCTGCCAGCAAACGTTCATAGTTTCGACAGGGATACCTTTTAACCATTTGACTATCCATTATCCCGTCCATTTCAGAGTATGATTAAAAGAATGAATCCAAAAATATGCTTTCATATTTTGTATTTCCTTTTCTTTTCTATTATTTTGTAAGATAAAAGCCATTGTCCTGGTTTGGTGGCCAGCTGTTTGAAAATGCCATTCACTGGTTGTAATCTAACCGAACAAGCTGGCTCGTGATGAGACCCCTTGTCTTATGATTATAAGCCATTACCCTACTTTGGTATGCAGTGTTGGTAATGTCGGTTAAACTATTTCCCAATGATCATGGTAAGCAGGCTTGCAATAAGACCCCTTATCTTTTATATCAAATATTTTAGAATTACACTCTGAGTAATCATAAACATTGATGAATGGGATGGACAATTTTCTCCTTAAGAGAGTATGGATGACAGGGTAAGAGTTGAAGATGCTAAGATTGAATTAGTTTCTGTTTTGATTTGATAACCCTTTTTGTGGCCATTTTGAAAACATTAAAATGATTTACAATACTTCTAAATCTTGGGAAGATTTCATAAAAATGAAATGGGGTTTCAGAATGTGAATATACCTAATTTCCTGGAAATTTTCCTTTTGTTTAAGGATTCTATTTTAAAAGTAAATATCAAAACTACTTCTTTTGAGCAAATTTTTCATTATAGCAAAGGCCAATGGGAGATATCTTACAACTTTATTTCCTAATAATTCTAAAAACTACAAATTCTGCTGAAATTTGAATATTTACAAAAGGAGAAGGGGTTACCTCCTCAATTGAAGAATTTCTTTAAGATGAGGCCATTAACAGGAAGAGAATCCCTCTTTCCTGATAGATCTTGTAATATGAACGTAGAATAGCCTATATCTTCTCGTTGATCTGAAATGGTCCAAGCCACATTTTCTGGAACTTAATGTGTTTTCCTTTATCCTCGTGGGCTTTGTCCCATTTCAGAACTAGATCACGAACTTATAATTGTTTTGTACTGGATGAAGTTGAATCAAAATATGACTTGATAATTTGCTGATGTTTTGCATGAGTAATTTTGGCCTTTTCTCTTTCTTCTTCTAATTTTAAGATTTGATCATGTCTAAGTTGAATAGAAGAAGAGGGGTTTTCTTCAATAAACTGAGCTAGGGCTAGAGAAGGAAGCAATAGATTGGTTGGTAGAACTGCTTCTTTCCCATATACAAGATTGAATGGAGAAGTACCTATGGAAGCCTTCTACGTTATTCTATCAGTCCATAGTGCAAATATCAAAGATTTATGCTAGTTTTTATGATTCTGCTCAATAGTTCGCTTAATAATTTTGACTAGATTTTTATTGGTAGATTCTGCTAGCACATTACCCTAGGGATAGTAATTTGCAGAATATTTCAATTTAAATCCTCTTTTAATAGCGAACTCAAACATAGAATTTCCAGAGAAATGCGATTCATTATCGAAAACAAGAGCATTTGGGACACAAAACCTGGTAATGATGAATTGATCTATAAACTCTATAATTACTTCAGAGTTTGTTGTCTTTAAAGGAATTGCTTCAACCCACTTAGTAAAGTAATCAGTAGTAGTAAGGATATACTTATGTTGTTTGGAGGACTGTGGAGTTATTTCCCCAATGATATCCAATCCCCATTGCTCGAAAGGTTGATCAATGTTGACTGGTTGCAAAGGAAAAGCTGGTTTTTGTTGTCTTCCACTGGAGATTTGACAACTTCGGCATTTCCTTACATATTCATGAGTATCTCTGAATAGAGTGGGCCAATAATATCCAGCATGAATGATTTTGTGGGCTGTTGTATTAGCTCCAAAACGTCCTCCTGCTAGTCCATCATGTAGCTCCTGCAAAACCTTTTGCGCTTCAGGTTTTTCTAGGCATCTTAATAAAATTGAATCATAATTTTGCCTAAAAAGTACATCATCAACGATTATGAAGTTTTTTGCTTTTATTCTAATGGCACGTTTGTTTTTATAAGAAAGATTAGGAGGTGCATATCCATTTTTCAAATAGAAGATCAAGTCTGTGTATTGTGATTCAGGATCAGTGATACTTATCTGATTGATTTCTTCAATATATTCTGTATCACCTGATTCTTGAATGTTGGATGCTCCTGCTAATAACCTGTAAAAACCTTGGCCCCTAACAATCTTTGCTGGCTTGATTTCCAAGTCATATTCTTGTAGTGCTGTGACCCAATTCGCCCTTTTTTCTCCTAATTCCCTTTGGATTAGTAATTGCCTAACTGCTGAGAAAGGAACTATAACTTTTGTATGGGCTTTTAAAAGGAAGGGTCTGTAATGTTTGATAGCTTTGTACACAACAAAGGCTTGTTTTTCAACTTTTGAATAATTCAGTTCAGCACCCTGAAGATTTGAACTATAAAATGAAATTGGTGCTTCCAAGTTATGATCATTAATCTGAGTGAGTACTGCTGCAAAAGGTGAAGTGGATGCGATAGTATACAGTATGAAATGATTAGAAAAATTAGGAGTGTTTAAAGTGGGGGCATTGATTATTGATTGTTTGATAGAGTCAAATGCTTCCTTTTCTGCAGATCCCCATCTAAACACCGAATTCTTCTTAATCATGGTTTGCAATGGTAAAATAATCTGGGAAAAATCGGGAACAGATCTCTTAACAAAGTTAATTTGACCTAAAAATGACTGGATGGATTTTTTGTTATGAGGGAATGGAATTTCAGAAATCTCTTTATTTCTATCTGGATCAATATAGATACCATCTTTGGAAATGATGAAGCCCAAGAGCTTTCCTTGATTAAGAGCAAAGAAGGATTTTTTTGGGATTGAGTGAAATACCATACCTTCTGCAGCATTCAAAGATTTGATTCAAATCATGTAAATGATTGGATCTTTTCTTGGAAAATATGGTAATATCATCTAAATAGACAACTACTATTTTATTGATCAATCCTTTGAAAGCTATATCCATTGCTCTTTGGAATGTAGCTCCTGCGTTAATAAGTCCAAAAGGCATTTTCTAGTAGACATAAGTTCCCCATTTTGTTCTGAAGGTATTTTTGAGTCTGTCATCAAGATGGACCAAAATTTGGTTATATCCTGAAAAACCATCTAAAAAGGACATTAACTCAGAACCTGCTACTGAATGGAGTATCTGCTCCATGGTAGGTAATGGGAAATTATCTATTTGGCTTGCCTTATTCAGATTTCTGAAATCTATGCAAATCCTGATGTCGCCATTTTTCTTTCTAACGGGCACCATATTGGAAACCCATTTTGAGTGCTGGATAGGAAAAATAATCTTAGCTTTCAAGAGTTTATTGAGTTCTGATTTTATTTGACTCTCTAAGTTAGGATGAACTTTCCTCAACTTCTGTTGGACTGGTTTTTGTTCAGAAAGCATTGGAATGGTATGTTGAATGATTGATCTATCGTATGTTTTTAAATCATCATATTTCCAAGCAAAGACATGTTTATTTTTCCTTAATAGTCTAATGAATGCTATTCTTTCTTCCACAGAAAGTCCTAATCCCAAATTGATTTTTTGAGGATTTTGCTCAGTACCAAGGTTTATCAACTCAAATCTTAAGGTGGAACTTTGGAGCTTTGAATTGGTTACCTGTTTAAACCTGTCTTTAATATCATAGAGATCCTCAAGTTTAACCACTGGTTTCGGTATTGAGTTTTCTTCCTACTTTTCATTTATCTGGAGATCATGATCGCTTTCATCAATGATTTGATCATTGTAGGACTTTTCGGAAGTCAAGAAATGTAATATGTCTTCATCGTGATTGAACACTCTCCAATTGGTGACATTGTCAGGAATTGATGGTTTAACAATTAACTCTACTGAAAATCTATCTGGGCTATAATCTTCGGAAGGTAGGAGTTTAGAAGCAACATTGGCTAGCAAGTCAGCTGCTGCATTCTGGGATCTGGGGATAGGTGAAATATTGAATGCTAAAAATTGAGATATAAGTTC
>APFE030734482.1:0-24139 GCA_000404065.3 Pinus taeda
GCTCCGCCCCCCCTCTAACCCCCCAGTTCACTACGTAGGTTAGTCGTGGAAAGAATATAACACAACCCAACACAAATCACCACAGATGTTGAGACTAAAGCTGACCCCAACCAAGTAGATCTTGAAGGAAAAGAAGGGAAAGCAACCTAAAATACCAGTGCATGCATCACCGAGAAGAAATCCACCGAAGGACAAGCCCACTGCATAGGAAAAGGGCAAAGCCATCAATCTAGAGTTAGAGGAGGAGGAAATCAAAGACATCCCAATTATAACAAGGAATTGGGAATAGACGTGGAGGAAGTGGATGCTTAGGGTGTTGACCTTATCACTCAGTTGGCTCAGTACATCCCTCCACGCAAGGGCAAGACTAAGGTGCCAAAAGATATTGAGAAAGGTCCCCTTGCAAACCCCTATGGTGCCAGATGAGATTGTCGTCGAAGGACTATGCTTGGGGTAGGTTCCTCTATTAAAGCTCAAAGACTGGGACTTAGCTTACCATGCGAAGTTCCTGCACTTGGCAACTGGGCAGCTAATGTACTGCATTATTGACACAACAACCACTATGAGCACATTAGAGCCACAAAAGTGGCTCAGAGGAGTAGACAAGGTAGGTCTGCTCAACCTACTATGGGTGCCACACTACAACAGCACCCCAATTACATTCTTGGTCATCAAGCAGCTATTATGCTTGGTGCATGATAGGTGTCTATGGCTGGAGGACCCAATACCCATCACTAACAAATTGATCCATAGGATCATGTGGTTGCCCTACACAGGAGAAAATCTAGCCATGATATTTGGCAGAAAAGGTGGTGAGCAGGTCCTTGTGGAGGCCATGAAGGAGATATTTAATCTTGTGAAGAATCCATGTGGATATGCCATATCAATTATCAGTGGCACTATTGTAAAGGTGGCTATGCAAATTTGGCAGGGAAGGTGATGAGGAAGTGTCGCACCGATGAGATGCCGGAACCTGTCATCGTGCTAGCAGCCTAGTGTGCCAAAGGAGTCCACTTCAATTGGGTGCACTATCTCTGTAGTGAGTTCCTTGAGAACTTTCGCGAGGCAAAGGAGATCAGAAAGATGTTCCACTATGTGTGGATATTGATGTCTATTGTGCTGGTAGCATGGGAGCTGGCAGAGATCAGTCAATTCCCTTCAGTCGTACCAAACCTACAAGAAGTAGTGAAGTATGCTTCATTGTGGGAGACCAAGGATGCACAGTGCATCAAGGATAATAAGATCTTCTGGATCTTAATGGAGATGAACATCCACATGGCCATCAATTGCAAACCACAGTTGTCAGCTACGATGTTTGCCAACTTGTAGGGCTACGTGGAGTTTAAGGCTTATTTTCACCAGGTATCCATTAAGGTGTGGAAGCACCCTGCACAGACATGGTATGACTTGCCTTAGCTAGAAATGGATGATGCCATTGATGTAGTACTTGATCGCTAGCTGACATAATGGTGCACTACAATAGCCTTGGTTATGGGAGGGAGCAAGACTATCGTGCAACGCAAGAAGAAGGAGGCCAAACTCAAGATGACACAACTGGCCGAAAAGAGAAACAATGAGGCTGCTGACAAGGCCCAGGTGGAATGCAATGCCACTCAACAGATGGAGAAGCAAACAGGTGGAATGGAGTGGGGATCTTACAAAGGTGCAAGGTCGCCTTCACCAGAGATAGAGGATGAGACAGATGAGCAGATAGGGCAGCATGGCATCGACCCATAGGCAACGTTCACCTGCATCAAACATCCAAGGGAGCAAGAGAAAGGAGGGTCTAGGAAGAAATCCAAGGCCACTAAGACATCGTTGGACCTAATCACCCTCATAGAGGGTGATTTGCATGACATCGGTGACACGGTGCGAGATGTCACCACGGAGGCCCTACGACAGTTTGAGCAGCAACAACAATTAATA
Source organism: Pinus taeda (assembly GCA_000404065.3). Taxonomy (NCBI): domain Eukaryota; kingdom Viridiplantae; phylum Streptophyta; class Pinopsida; order Pinales; family Pinaceae; genus Pinus; species Pinus taeda. The sequence goes on from APFE030734482.1 coordinate 1,927, forward strand.
TTGAGGGCTATCCAGATAGGTATATAGGAATTACAGACCCATGTGTCGTAGGCTGGCATGATGTCCACAACTGAGTGCACGGAACCCTGTAGCTGTGTGCACAAGGAAGATAGAGTCTGTAATCCTTTGAAGATATCAATAAAGAGAAGCATTCTACAAATTCTATGTCTTTGTTTCCTGTTAATGCATCTTGTCATATTGTGTATGGATTTCATTTACAATGCTAATGTGATGCACGAATGTATGTAACTACATTGGTTAATTGAACGCACGTAAGAATATTTGTTTATGCAGTGCTAACTGTGATTGTTTACTAAGATAAATAAAACACTTAAAGATAACTTTGGAACTCATACAATACGTTGTCATAGCATCACGAAAGTACTTGAACTGTAGGATAGGGTTGCAAGAAGGCCTATCATACTCATACGTGGAAGTACTGAAGCACAGAATAAAGTGCTAGACTAACAGAGCCTAGTACTTAGCGAGCTACGTGGAAGTAGGAACAAAGGGTACAAACCAACATCACAACCATCTCAGGGTACAAAAGCTTGGTTCCAACATCCCCCCATATTGCTTCGGGTAAGACTTCGATCCACACTCTGCGAGCTAATGCCGAAAGGGCCAGTAGTGTAGGGATTTGTTTGGCTAAATAACATTGAACCTAGGTCAAGCCCCACACATCCAACACCCATGAAGGGGTTAGGGTTCCACCTGTTATTCTTTGTAAGAATGAAGTTAAACTGATAAAGTTTGCATAACAAATTTTGATTTGCAGTGTCAGAATGATGATAAATTTCCAAGAAATTCTTGAGTGAAGTAATATCATGAGGTTATCCATCACGTATTTGTTTCAGTCTGAAAGAGAACTAAAGATTGTGTAGAAAAATAGTGTATACACTGGAAGGGACTCTACAACATAAAATTTTTGTTCCTAATTCACATGCTCGCTCTTTTAATTTCCACTCTTTGTGAAAAATATTTTTCCGCTTAACTATTTTCACTTTCCATTTTTCTTCTTGGGAAATATACATAGAAAACCATCATTGTTTTGTGCGTTCAAGCACTTGTTTATGAATTTCTCTATTAATGATACCATTGCCAAATAAATCATCCTTTCTCTTCTATTGTGGCATATCAAGTTTTAACTATAGGAATGCATAACTCTTTGTCAAAACATCATCTAGAATGACATTTATAATTTGTTATGCTTCTCTTGTATATTCCTTACCTAATGTTTTTTTTCCTTATTTTCAGGTTTCCCCTCTCATTCTATAACTTCCAAAAGATATTATAAATTACTAAGTCTAGGTCCCCTTCTCTTCAATTTGGCTCTTAATTTTTCATTACACACAACAAATTTCTTGTTTTTTTTCAATAAGTCCTGGTAACTTGGGCTACAAAATCTGAAGTTTTTGGGTGCATTGGCCTTATGTTTCCACCATAGATGCTTCTTTGGATGATCACTGCTTTCTCTAACTTTGAATACCATTGATTGCCCCTCTGTCACGTTATCCTGTGCAAGGTTTCTTTCAAGAATGTCTTCTTCCATTGTATGAGTGACCCCTTATGTTGTACCTTCCTCCATTATATCAAAATTTCCCCCATATTTGTATTCTTCAATGGGACTATCTTCTAAAATATCTTCCTTAAGATTCACTAGTTTGATCTTTTCTATCTTCTTCTTAACTTTAGCTGTAATCTTATTTTTCATCGAAGCAAAGGTTTCACTGTTTGAGTCAGAGACTTTAGACCTCAAAATATGCATCTTCTTCTACTGCAAAATTTAGGCTAAAGACCTCTGATGAACAATTGGAGATGTTGCAATCTTGAGGGGCCGTCATTTGACTAAAACCATAGCTTGGTGTTTATTTTTGAATCCCTTAAGAAAATCATCCCATGCAATATCCATCCTCTGAAGCTCTACCAAAAAATGCATTTTAATCACCCCTTGATGGTGTAATAAGATCATGGTCTTTTAACCTTTCAACAAATGTGACCATTTTTGTCAAGTCTTGAAGCAGATAGTGAGGCATGTTAAGTGCCCTGTTACCTACCACGTGCATCAAAATTAGGACATGGTAGTGATATATGATATTGAATCATCCCTCAAAGGTGACAAAATTCATGGCTATAAAGGATACATCCTGCCATAGGGGAAGAAAGGATTATCGATTAATTCATTTCCCTAAATTTGGAACTGAGGATGGTTGACAAAGGAATGGTACCCAATAAACATTAACAATTTTCACATTTTTTTTACCACACCTCTCACTCCTTGGGAAGCTGAGTGACTTGAAAGATCATTTTCTCATCAATTTCGAAAGTAATTTGCTTCACTATGGCCTTGGAGCCATTAAAGGTGTTGGAAAACTCCAATGAGAATGCTCGATCATAACCCTCGAACCTTCCCAAGAATTTTTCCATCCTACTTTCTCAAAAACCTTCAAAAATTTAGGCTTAATACCCGTGCTATAAATGTTATAAGGATATTCCCAATTCATGAGACCACCCATATTCCTATACACACCCAGGTCTTAGTTGTTTCTATCACACCCTTCACTAATTACACTATCTGGGCCATCCTGTTTACCCCCGTCTAATGACTATGCCTAGTTTTTTCTTTGTTTAACATTTTGATGAAAATTTTGGCATTCATGATTGTAACCATCCCAACCTTTTCTTGCTTCTTGGGCTATGAAATTATGATTCCGCACTTGCTACATATCTTTTGAAATTTAATAAACCAAGACACCTGATACTCCTTACAACCAATCAAACTAGGGGCTAATATTGCACCATCTCTTTGAAAATTGTTTGATTAGAGACAATGGCCAATTGTTTTATGGGTAATGTAATTCCACATGTAAATCAAGAAAAATCAAATTATAGTTTATACATAGACATAGGGATACAAACATTAGGTTGAGATAATAATCAAACTGCTTATTAGGTGAAGTACAATGATATAATCATTGTATTATATAGGTAGGTCGAAGGGTGCAATGTTATGGATAGGTTGAAATGCGTAGTAATATGAATGATGTGGGTAGGTTTGGAAAATAAAAGGATGTAGTGGTTTGGTTAGGTTATAGGGCTAAAGATTTATATAAAATATTTAGAGGGTGAGGAGAGAGGCACCGTTTGATGAAAATAAATGATAGGAATGATGAAAGGGTGCCCCTTTTTGAAAATTCATACATACAATAATGCTTGAGATTTGGAGTGCTAGGAACAAAAATATTTCAGCTATACATGCAAACAAAAAAAATATTATACTTTGTTGCATAAAACAAAAACCAAGAGGTTGAAAAGAAAACACCTGGTATTTGGTGGAATTGCAATAAGACTAGAGTTGCATTATTCTCCTATTTTCATGCTACTGAGAGAATCCCACCATTTATCTTGAAAAAAATATCCTTCTGTGTCGTCAAACTTATGCATGCTTAGGATATATATATTTATTGGACTAGCTTAGAGGTAAATTAGGTTCCTTGATCAATGACAATCTCCTTTGGTACAATAAATTGAAAAAAAAAATCTTCATATAAAAAGGTTGGCCATTGTGTGCTCTATTTATTTCGATAGGGCCTTAGAATCAACCCACTTAGTCACATCATCAATACATACCAAGATGCATGCTTTCTACTGATATGGTGGGTTGATAGGTCCCATAAAGTCAACAACCCATTTTTTAAAAGGATCAATCATGATCTAAGGTTGTAGTGGATTGTGTCTGTTTGTGTTAGTCTCCTTGTTCTTTAATACTTGTCACAACTTCGTACATACTTTTCACCATCTCAAAAGATTTCAGGCCAGGAATATGTAATGAAACTAGATCATAAAATAGAAGAAAAGCTAGTTCAATGAATTGAAAATTAGCCTCTTCGAGGGGGAAACCCACTTTACATCACATAAATGAAAAATTATTGGATGATACAAATGGCAAGACCTCCTTGGTATATGTAGGAGTCTAAAGGGTTACAATATAATCAGAACATACATAACAATAATAATGTAAGGGAACAACGATAACAATAGTGGGGTTCTATGGGGCACAATAATAATAATAGGGAGGCTAGACTAGTATTATAGGGATCTAACATGCCACTTTCCTTCAAAAGAGTGTTGTCCTCAACACTTGTGATCTGAATGGAAATTGGCATCCACCCATGGTATTCATCGACCCATGGTATTTATGCACTCATGGAATATATCCATGGTATTCTAAGTGGCATCCACCCATGGTATTCAATCACCCATGGAATCTGCCTATCAATAGAATTTACCTAAGGTATTATAACCTAATAAAGACTATAAATAACAAGTTGCATTTTGTAAAAGGACATATTGTCCACCATAATGTAGCTTTTACAATTATTCTCTATTTTAATAAAACATTTATTGGTGGTTTTGTTTAATGTGTTTTCTCTTATTTTCGTCTGGCATTTCAATTTTTTAGATCTTGGGGGCCTCCCCTGCAAGATCCATTTCAATTTTTTAGAACTTGGGGGCCTCCCTCCAAGATCCAGATCAATGGTATCAGATTCAAGATATGACTCCATGGGAATGAGGGTTTGATGCATATTTTAGTTTTAGATTTTTATAGAAATATTCAACAAACTTCATGCATGTGTTACAAAGAACACTTTCTTGGGCAAAGGGAGATTTTTTTTTTCATTTTTTTTTGTAGGAATTTTTTGGATGATAAGTTTGCAGATCAAATCTAAAAATTTTCGTGAATATTTTACAAAAAAAGATAAAAAAAATATGGATTCCTTGCGAAAATAACCCAAATTCAAAAAACAAATTAATAAAATTGAAGAACGAATGAGGGAGATATCACTAATTTAAAATCAGCTGTGTTGGATAATTTTTTCTTACAACAATTCGTTGACGGGGTCTATACTACAATTTTTTTTTCAATTTTTGTGCATACTTTTAGAAACAATGATTCCATATCTAAGCTCATATTTAAAAATCACCTGATTTAAAAAAACAATTGGTCGAATCAGAGTTCGGATGTGAGAGGTATCGCTGATTTAAAATCAACTATTTCTTCAGGACTTTTGTGATGGTGGAACAATTGCAGCACGAGTATGTGTTTCCAAAGTGTCCAAATAGAGATTTCAAACACATGTGAAGATGAATAATGAACACTCTATTCCAAAAAATAGGTTATATAAAGATTTTGATTTATATTGACTAATTTATGCCAAATTTTAAATTAGCTTTTAGATCTAGAGCAACATTCGAAGTGGGTTCACTTTGGAGATGTGCCCACCCACCCCACTTTAGTAGGAACTTGCTTCACATTCATCAGTTTCAACATATCAGTATCTAGCTTGGATTCTTTAGATACGTGCCCTCTCAGCTCAGGCTATGTAGGCACTTGTGACTTCATCAACAATCAACATCACAGTTATGGGTCAACTGCACAAAATCCTTGTCATCGAATTCCATTTTCTATGCTGCAAACTGTTAGTATCATAGTAGGTCACAAACATTACAGAGTATCTCTTTCCTCAAATCTTCATTTTTCATGGTTATGGGTCATCCACAAACCCACACTTCATTGAAGTCCATTTGCTAGGCCGCACAGTGTTAGTGTCACATTTGGTCACAAGAATTACAAGGTATCTTTATTCTTAGATCTTTGTTCATCATGGTTATGAGTTAACCACACAAAACCACTCTCTTTAGTGGCTCTTCACATTCAATGAAGGCTTCTTAGGAGGGAACTTCATGCAATGAGGACCACTGCCTCTTAAGGAGGGAGGAATGATTTGAATGGAAATTGGAATTCTCCCATGGTATTCATCGACCCATGGTATTTATCCACCCATGGAATATACCCATGGTATTGTATGTGGCATCCACGCATGGTATTCATCCACCCAAGGTATTTATCCACCCATGGAATTTACGCATTATATTGTAAGTGGCATCCACCCATGGTAAACATTCACCCATGGTATTTACCTATGGTATTGTAAGTGAGATCCACCCATGGTATTCAATCACCCATGGTATCTACCCACCCATATAATTTACCTATGGTATTATAACTAAAAAAAGACTATAAGTAGCAAGTTGCCTTTTGTAAAAGGACATATTTTCCACCACAATGTAGATTTTACAATTATTCTCTATTTTAATAAAAAGTTTCTTGGTGGTTATGTTTAATGTGTGTTCTCCTATTTTCTTATGGCATTTCAATTTTTCAGATCTTGGGGGCCTCCCCCCCCCCCACAAGACCTAGATCAGCTTGAGTAGTTATGGATGCTTTTGTATAAAATTCTCATCTCCCCATGTGAAATATTTAGTAGGTAAATTCTTCCACTTAATGAGATACTATGGAATTGATTGATTTCATAGTTGTCGAGTTCTTGATTTTGTGATTGTTTCAGGATATAATTTTATTTTTCCTTCTTCATCAAGTTATAGCAATATTGTTTGAATTGGGAAATTCTCACCAATAACCTTCTTTAAGCATGAAACATGGAAAACTAGGTGTACTTGGGAAGATGCAGGTAACTCCAATTTGTATGCTATAGTTCCAATCTTTTGCAACACCTTGTAAGGACCATAGTACTTGGGTGATAATTTATCATCCTTCTTAGCTTGCTTGAGAGACATTTTTTTGTATGGTTGTAGCTATAAAAATACCTAGTCACCTACATCAAAATTTATTTCACTGTGATGCTAATATACCTATTGTTTCATTTGATTATGTGACAGAGTGATTTTATCCTTTAAGAGTTTGAGAACTTATTTTTGATGCTCGATGTGATCTTCCATTGCTTGAACCTTAGAATTTTCTCTTAAAGATGATGTGATGGACGGTGGATGATATCCATAAAGTTCCATAAATGGGGTCATTATTGTTGTAGTATGGAAGGAAGTGTTATACCACCATTCAACTAGAGGTAACTACTTGACTCATTGTGTTCATTTATCAGATACAAAGCAATGAAGATATCCTTTGAAACATTTGTTCACTATCTCAATTTTCCCATCAAATTGAAGATGATAATATGAGCTATGAGCTAATTGAGTACCAATACAAGCAAAACATTTCATCCAAAAATTTCCAGTGAAAATGGGATCTCTATCACTTACAATAATATTTGGGTTTTCATGTAGCTTTTGAATTGTTTCCATAAATGCAGTAGCAACTGCACTTTCTTTAAAAGGATGAGATAATGCACAAAAGTGTGCATACTTGGTAATTCTGTCAATTACCACGATGATGAAACTCTTCTCTTCAAACTTGGGTAAAGTTGTGATAAAATCCATTGTGACCTCCTCCCAACGCTGACTTGAAATGTCTAAAGGTTGTAACAAACTTGTGTGAAAGTTTCATCTATCACAACTGAAAATTATTTCCCTAATTGTTAATTTATTTAACAATTTATTTAGTACAAAAAATATCAAATAATTCACACTGTGATCTTCGTAATATACTGCACAAGAATAATAACACTAGAAACTCAGAAAATACTAGCACAAACACACACATACAATTTGACACAATTATTTTTGGACAAAATTCCTTAGAAAAACCCAACTTGGGAAAACTAGTGCAGTAGTTGAGGGTTTTATTATTATGGAGCAATGAAATTTTTTTAGTACAATTGGATGTTGAATCTAGCTATCCTATAGAGAAAAATATTGGCTAAAATCTAGTGAGGAATTTTCCTCACCTCACAGACAAATACAGGCTCTAACTGGAGCTCCAAGTGAGCTGTCCAAACTAGTGTATGTAGGTTCTAGAAAAAATCTTGTAGAATCACAAGCTCATGCAATTACTGAACCATAGGACAAGAACCTACTTCTATTATCTACTAGCAAAAGGAAATAGATTGATGAAAATAATATGAACAAGAAGAAGACAAATCAATGGAGCATAACAAAAGATGTATCTGTGGAAAGCCACTACTCAAAATGTCACTATTTGTATTGCATATATCAAAAATATGAGTGAAGATACAAATCTTGTTCTCACTAGAACAATTCTGCACAAGTATGCTCAACTCTCTCAGCTCACAAGCTAGCTCTTATCCAACACTTAGCCAATTATGTAGCTCTCCAATCTCTTGATCTCTTACGTAATTCCTAGGATGAATACCCTGTATTTAAATGGAATTCATTCTTCCAAAACCACGCAATCTAAACATAGGATCAACATCTGATGCATGCATGATATTTATGCTCTGGTAAATAATACCATTGATAATACATTGTCCCTGCACTCTAGTCTCAACTGGGCTTGATCTTATATTCACCCTATGAGTGACATCAGTTAAAGATTTATTAAACAATGATATTACAGACTCATGTGTTGGTGTGTGTTCTGTGTTATTGAAGCAATGGATCGATCATATTTTCAATACACAGACATTTAAAATGGAAAGACACAGAGAAATACAGTAAGAAAACATAAAGACACAAGAATTTTAATAAGGAGTTCACCCTATTCTCTAGGGCTATGTCTCCGATTGAGCTCTCAGCGGTGGCCTTATTTTATTGTGTCTTTAAGCAGAGAATTACAATGCAGGGACTAAATGTGAGTTCTCTTGAAGCAGGTTTTGCTTGGCAGGGTGGTTCTTAGATTCCACAAGCCACTAGAGTACACAGACTCTTCTTCTTCCTACCAACTCTGTGACCTTCTAGTCTACAGTGGGAAGAGCCCAACTTGGTGATCAGCCTGGACAGATTCCCCTATGGGATGGCTTGAATCTCTTAAGCTTTGGTTGTTGACATCGTCGTTGGATAGCTCAGCCCTATGTCTCTTCCTATTGTTGCTTTACTGCCTTCTTCTCTGGTTTCTGTCTCCCAGTGTTCAACTCTGTTCAACCGTGTATTCTATTTCTCTTGTTCATGGCTTTTAGCCATTCAAACTCACACCCATTCAGTTCCTCTTCCACCTCTGTCGATTCACCTTCTGCATCTACGCTTGAAGTTCCCTATTCAGCGTCAGCATGAATGCTCGGGAAGTGGCCACGTGTCCTCCTCTAAATAGCGCCAGTCTTCTCGTTGGTTCGTTTCTTCAGTTACAACATGGATGTGTTTTTCCTCCACTGTGGTAGTCAAACGGACCTCAAATATTTACAAACGCGGCTTAATCCTCCATCGATTCCACTTCCTTCATTAGGCGCAATCTCAGCTGTTTGATCTAGATTCCTCAGATCCAATGTTGTACGCACGTCCCGCGCAATTGAGCTACTCAACTGATAACATGTGATCAATGGTGGTTTTCTCTCACCTCCGCTTGCCATGCATCGATCGTTGAGTGGGATCGCTCCGCTTTCTCCAAAATTGTTTACCATTTGAGGGTGCCCCAATCAATACTACTGGTTTCCAGAGCACAGGTCTTGCCATTGTCCTTTTAGTGCTTTTACCCTTCCAACTGCGGTTCTCCAATTCGCCATGCGTCCGAGTGCTTAAGGCTTCCTCCATTTTAGCCTTGTTCACCCAACGATGCACGATTAGCTGAAGTGCTAATCACGCATCAAAATCCACCTCTGTTTCCCGATCTAGGGCTCCTAAGGGCTAATTTTTCTTCCCGCACAGTCTCCATGGGCCTCTGTTAGCGTGCTTTGACTGAGGTCCTCGTCATTCCACGTTGGCTACCATTGCCACTGGTTCAGGGTGTTCTTGATCACTGTTTTGGATTTCCTTAGAGATTTGCTCGAACTGGATATAGTCATGGTTCTTGACAGTCTTTTATGGATCCAATTCAAATCACGGCCTTCTCACTGAAAAATATTTTGGACCACCAAAAGTTGGTTTTGAAGCATCAACTAGGTGAGGATACTGTTTTATCACTTGTCTAATTTCAATCCACTTCACACTGCTTGGCTTCAAACCTTTGAGCCCAATTCTGAGGTATTCCACTTGTCCACTACGTGTCGTTCTTACCTTCCTGTCCAGCATTGTATCTTCCTGTAATTCATTGAGATACTCAGGTAGCAGGTCATCAATAGAAGGCAATTGACTTTTCTCTTCAGGATCCTCAATCATCGAAGGTTCAAACAAATTCAAGCAATCTACGTTTACAACTAAGTAGATGTGCATGTAAGCTGGTAGATCAAGGTGAAAAGCATTTTCACCAATTTTCTCAAGTATCCTAACAGGTCCATACCAGATAGGCTTTAGCTTTTTACCTTCACCTTGCATCCTGTCCTTGTTGATATACAGCCAAACTTGGTCTCCAACTTGAAAACTATGCTCCATCTAATGCTTGTCATGCCTAGCCTTGTACTTGGCCTGGCTCTTTTCCAACTATTCCTGTACTGCCTGGTGGATCTCTTGGATTTGTTTAATGAACCTGGTTTCCCTATCCACATTGTTGTGCCCATCAACCATGGTATCTTTAGCAAAGACAAAATCCAAAGGGGACCTTGGTGTGAAACCAAAACAGGTCTCAAAAGGAGATCTCTATGTAGAAGAGCATTTGGCTCTATTGTAAGCATGTTGCACATAACACAAGTGTTCATCCCAAAGCTTAGGATGTTTGTCGCAATACCCTCTCAATAACTGGATCACTGTCCTATTTACTACTTCTGTCTGGCCATCTGTTTGTGGATGAAAAGCTATGCTCTTCCTTAATTTGGTGTCCATCAATTCCCACAGACTCGACCAAAACTTCCCCACAAATCAGGTGTCTCGATTAGATATAATGGGAGTGGGCAATTCAAAATGAACCCATACATGTTCAAAGAACAATTTTGTAGTTTTTTCAGTTGTAATCAGTTTACTACAGTGTATCAAAATACACATTTTGCTGAACCTATCCACAACAACATATAGATAATCATGACCTTTCCTAGATTTAGGCAGTCCTCCAATGAAATCCATGGAAAGACTTTCCCAAGGGTGAGAAAGAACTGGAAACGGAGTGTACAAACCTAGTTTTCTATTGCTGGCCTTGCTTTTAGCACACATAGCACATCCTTTTACATATCTAGAAATTGTCTCGTTCATTCTCGGCCAATAGTAGAACCTTTGCAGCTATGAAACTGTTTTACCTACCCCAAAGTGCCCTGATATCAGAGAAGTGTGTGCTTCCCTAATTATCTTTACTCTCTCAGTTTGTGGAATGCAGAGTTTCCCACAATGATATAAGAATCGGTCCTTCATATAATAGTTCAATTCTTCTATTCTTTGGCCTTGACTCAAAGTTGCATAAAAATCTTTAAAGTCCATATCCTAAGCATATTGTTCTATGTAGCTTTCATGTAGCACAGAGTTATGCTTAAGTATGGTAGATGCATTTATAATGGGTCTAGATAACATGTCTGCAACTTTGTCGTGTATGCCCTTTTTATATCTGATGACTAAATGAAATTGTTGTAGAAAACCCCTCCATCTGTAATGTCTTGATTGCTGCAACTTAGTTTGGGAGTGTAGCTATTGAAGTGGTTGATGATCAGTATGTATTGATATCTCTTTGCCCATTAAGTAATGTTTCCATTTTTTCACACTCTGAACTAATGCATACAATTCTTTATCATATGTAGGATAGTTAACTACTGCAAAATTGAAAGTCTCATAATGATAACATATGGGTTTACCGTGCTATGTCAACACTACTTCCATGGCATAGTCACTGGCATCAGTTTGGATCTCAAATGGTCTTTGTAGATCTGGTAGTACCAGTACATATGCTGTACTAATTTTTTCTTTCAAGGTGTTGAAGGCTTTTTGATGTTTGCCTCCCCACTAAAACACCTTATTCAATCTTGTTAAAGCATGTAAGGGAGCTGCAATTGAGGAAAAGTTAGAAATGAACCTCCTCCAATATTGTGTTGCTCCTACGAAGCTTCTCACTTCTTTATCAAACTTGGGTTTAGGCCAGTTTACAATGACTACCACTTTAGAGAGATCTATTTTCAATTCACCTCCCCCTACTATATGGCCCAAATAATTTATAGATGTTTTGCCAAATTCACATTTTGAGAGTTTAACATAAAGTTTTTCTCTTTTTAGAATATATAATGTCTTCTTAACATGCTCTAAGTGTTCTTCCCACGTTTTACTAAAAATCAGAATGTCATCCAAATACACAATAACAAAATCATCAAGAAAAGGCCTGAGTACATCTTTCATTAATCTCATGAAAGTAGCAAGAGCATTGGTTAAGCCAAAAGGCATAACCATCCACTCATACAATACATGCTTTGTTTTGAAAGTAGTCTTCCATGCATCTTGCTCTGCAACTCTGACCTGATGGTATCCACTATGCAAATCTAGCTTGGTGAAATAAACAGCTTCCTTCAATTGATCTAAAAGATCATCTATGCGAGGAAGGGGATAACGATTTTTGATTTTTATCTTATTCAGTGCTCGGTAATCAATGCACATTCTCCACGATCCATCTTTCTTTCTCACCAAAATGATTGGTGACCCACATGGGGATGTGCTAGGCTTGATGAAGCCCTTCTCAAGCAACTCTTGCACCTACTTCTTGATTTCAGCATTCTCTAAAGCAGACAACCTATACATCCCAATGTTAGGCAATGGAACATCTTGCTGCAAAATAATATCATGTATTATTTCCCTTTTGGGTGGCAGACCTTTAGGTTCTTGAAACAAGACATCATATTCTGAAACAATCTTTTCTATATCATCCTACTAATCAGCATTATAGCCCTCAAATACATTGGTTTTATCAGGTTTCTTTTCCTTTACAACCATCAGTAGGAACTGTTTGCATGAATTTATCATTATTTTCATCTGTCCTGAGTTTATGAGAGTATAATTATTCTTGAGATTATGAGCTCTTACAAAGTATTCGATTCCATCTTTAACAAGTAGATACTTGTTTTCAGCTCTATAGAAAATAGCCTTTCTATCATACAAGTAAGGGCTTCCCAAAACAATTCCACATATATCCAAAGGAATTACATCTAACTCAACCTCATCTACAAATGCTGACCCAAAAGAAAACTTGAGTTTTCACCGTCTAGTCACTTGTAGCTGTTCTTTATCATTCAACCATCCTAATGGGTATGGTTTCTTATAAGGTGTAGTTACTAATCCCAATTTCGCTACAATTTCTTTAGAAATTAGATTTACTTGTGAGCCACTATCAGACAAAGTATCAATCTTTTGATTTTTGGAAATAACTTGAATATGAAAAAGCTCATGTCTTTTTCTCTCATGTTCTTCATCAATAATAAATTGAGTAGAATTACTAGTATATGCTTCAGAATTCTCACCTTTTATACCTGTGGCTGCAATGATTGTTTCATCTCCCGAGTCTGACCCCAAATCTTTTTGAATAGCTATAGCAGCCTTCTTCTTCTTGCCCTCAGACTTCTTAGGTCTCAACTCTAGATGCAGAATCCAACAATGCTCTTCATCATGCCCCTCCTTTTTACAGTGAGTGCAGGAAGCTTTGCTTTTCTATGCAGTGTTAGCCTTCCTTGCTTTCCACTTCTGCTTTCTTTTCTCCTTGCTCTTGCTTACAGTGCTTGGGACGGTCCCCCAACTTCTAGATTGCCATTCTTCCCTCTAGCCTCTAGATGAGTAGCTTGTACAGATACCTCATCTATACTAGTGGGGTTAAACATGAGGATGGTATGCCTCATGTAGTTGCGTAGACCACCAATGTACTTCAGAAGAGTCTTTGGTGAGTCTAGCGAGATACCCAACATCAATGCTCTCTTTCTGAATTCTTGAGTGTACCCTCACACACTTTGCCCTTTCAACTACCGAAGAGTTTGCCTACTCATCATGGCTTGTTTTATATAGGCCAATGGATAGAACTGCTTCTTAATGGCAGAAACAAAGTCACTCTAGACAAAGATGGTCTTACCATGCTTCTACATATTAGCTTGGGTTCTGCCTTCCGACCAAACCAAGGCAGTGCCTCTTAGGTGTAGGCTTGCCAACTAAATCTTACTCTTGTCTGAGTCTATGTTTTGTACTCTGCAATACACATCAATTTGTCTAATCCAATTGTCCAACTTTTTAGCATTCAACTCTCCATCATATATAGGCAAGTCAAATTTAACATCTAGCTCAATCAAATATGCTTTCTTATTATGCACAGGGCTATTAGGAGGTGTGAGAAATCTTTTCTCATTCCCTTTTCCTTTCGAGTGGTCATGGGAATGAGACTCATCTTCTTATTTATCTTGTTTAGAACCTGATGAATCTTCATCCTTATGATTTCTAAAGTCCCTATACATTTCTTCTACCATAGACATTATAGCTAGGAAACTTTCTATGAATTGAGGGTCTGTCCCCATAGAACCTTCCTCTGACATTGTCTTCCGAGAATAGACTCTCCCAATTTCATGGTTAGTTTCCACCAACTCTCCTTCTCCTAATTTGAACTTTGATCTAGTGAGCATTCACAACTAAACCAACACAAGCTTGTCTAACCTGATGGCCTAGTGCTCTGATACCACTTGATCTGATATTCACCCTATGACTGACATTAGTTAAAGATTTATTAAACAAAGGTATTATAGACTCATGTGCTGGTGTGTGTCCTATGTTATTGAAGCACCAGATCGATCAGATTGCCAATACATAGACATTTAAAATGGAAAGACATAGAGAAATATAGTAAGCAAACATAAAGACACAAGAATTTCGATAAGGAGTTCACCCTATTCTCCAAGGCTACGTCTCTGGTCCAGCTTTCAGTGGTGGCCTTGTTTTATTGTGTCTTTAAGCAAAGAATTACAATGCAGGGACTCAATGTGAGTTCTCCTGAAGTAGGTTTTGCTTGGAAGGGTGGTTCTTGGATTCCCCAAGCCAATGGAGTACACAAACTCTTCTTCTTCCTACCAGCTCTATGACCTTCTGGTCTACAGTGGCAAGAGCCCAATGTGGTGCTCGGCCTGGATAGATTCCCCTATGGGATGGCTTGAATCTCTCAAGCTCTGGTGTTCGAGACTACCACTGGTCAACTCGGCCCTCTGGCTCTTCCTACTATTGCTTTACTACCTTCTTCTCTGGTTTCTGTCTCCCAGTGTTCAATTGTGTTCAACCGTGTATTCTATTTTTCTTGTTCATGGCTTTTAGCCATTCGAACTCATGCTTGTTTGGTTCCTTTTCCACCTCTATCAATTCACCTTCTGTAGCTACGCTTGAAGTTCCCTGTTCGGTGTCAGCATGAATGCTCGAGAAGTGGCCACGTGTCCTCCTCTAAATAGCGCCAGTCTGCGCATCAGTTCGTTCCTTCAGTTACATCATGGATGCGTTTTTCCTCCATCGTGGTGGTCAAACGGACCTCAAATCTTTACAAATGTGGCTTAATCCTTCATTGATTCCGCTTCCTTCATTGGGCACAATCTCAGCTGTCAGATCTGGATTCCCCAGATCGAACATTGTACGCACGTCCCACATGGTTGACCTGCTCGACCGATAACGCACAATCAATGGTGGTTTTCTCTCACCTCCACCTTCCACGCGTCGATCGTTGAGTGGGATCACTCCGCTTTCTCCAAAAATGTTTACCGTTTGAGGGTGCCCCAATCAATACTGCCAGTTTCCAGTGCATGGGTCTCATCTTTGTCCTTTTAGTGCTTTTGCCCTTTAGCCTGCGATTCTCCATTTTCTATGCATCCAAGTGCTTAAGGCTTCCTCCATTTCATCCTTGTTCACCTAGCGATGCAACATTAATCACACATCAAAATCCACCTCTGTTTCCTGATCCGGGGCTCCCAGGGGCTAATTTTGCTTCCCACGCAGTCTCCATGGGTCTCGGTCAGCGCGCTTTGACCGAGGTCCTCATCATTCCATGCTAGCTGCCATTGCCACTGGTTTAGGGTGTTCTTGATCACTGTTTTGGATTTCCTTAGAGATTTTCTCCGATCGAATACAGTCATGGTTCTTGACAGTCTTTTATGGATCCAATTTGGATCAGGGCCTTTCTCTGAACTAACATGCATGAGTTTCTCATGAGGGAATCTTCAGTTAACTGGAGTAGCACTAGTGGATGCATTAATGACAAAGTGACTGTTAGTCCTCTATTAGTTCCACAAATAGTTTGGAACTAATTTAACTGAACGTAACTCAGTAAACTAAGTGATATAGTTTTCAACACAATTTAAACTCATAATGGACCCTGGAAACTTAGGGAGAACATATACATGACTACATAAAGACTTCCAACTCGAAATTCCTAAGCTAATTAAGTTAATTAAACTTAATTAACTATTTGAAAGTTTCTATGAGAATATAATTCAATTTTAATTCTCAGTTTAATTCAAGGACAAATTAAACTTGATTTTCTTGTTTCCATTTCTCAAAACTCCCTCTCAACAAGAAAGGGATTATCAGCTACCCCAATCCTATATCTGTGAAAATAAAATTTACATCTTGACAACGCCTTTGTTAAAATTTCAACATCTTTCTCCTTTGTGGGTACTTTAACAACAAAATCTGCATCAATACATAATCTTTTAGATGATGATATCATATATCAATATGCTTGGACTGATCATGAAAAACTAGACTCTCAGAGAGTTTGATAAAACTCTGATTATCACAATATATCATAGTTGGATCCATCTACTGACCAAACAAACTATTGATGGGCTGGAATTTTACACCAACAGTCAAGGGGATCTCCTCGGTGTAGGTTCCCAACTAGAGCTTGCATTGTGTACGCTAAGGATCCCTTCCGATATGTAGGCTCAACTGTCATTCAATTTTTTAGAGCTAGCTTTGGACAAAGGTGGGATATGAACTTAATCGAATGCATGAACTTTAATAAACACAAGAGAATAATTGACAAATATCCTTTACCACATATACCATGAATAGCCAAAACTTAAAAAACACAACCTTATATAAAGTTACTGTTAGCAGAACTTTATATAAGACTTATGTATACTAGATAAATAATGCTTAACAATTGAAAATCAGTTCATAACAATCAACCATTTATAAGCGTACATAACTATGCAGTCAAGACAGATTATACTAATACCAAAATAAATAGTTCACTGACATGAGTAGAGAGTTAGTAAACTAAGTACCATTCATACATAGAAAAACTAGATTTGATGTATGAAATAACATGTGAGGAGACAGCACACCAAATATCTTTCAGGAACATTCGATCCATCAAGTGAAGAAAATAATCATGGCACAAGCACATAAAAATTTGAAGAATCCAATAATGAAGACGTACAATCAACCCTTGTATTAATTAGAAGGACGTCAATTCTCTCAAGTAATATATATGTATCTCCAAAATAGTCCTTAGCAAAAAGCCCTTATAAATGAGGCATGAGGTTATATTTATAGGATAAAAGTGACCGTTGGTCTACCCTTGACTCTTGGACTACCTCATGACCTTTTATCTACTAGATGACTCTTGGCATTCTACATGACCTATCACATTCACAGGGAATTATGTGCTACTATAGTACACAATGTCACAAAAATGGCTATCAATCTAATTGACTAATCTACTAATGGCAAGTTCTGGAATGTTGAGCCCAAGTTGTTCTGTCAGATAAGTACACCATAGGCTGTATTCTACCACAATAGGAGAGATATGTGGTTGGTATTCATCATGACCCCTGATCATCCAGGAACCTATATCTATACAATGCAACATCCATTCGATGGTTGCCGTGCACGGGAACATCGGGGGATATGCCGCTACTTTATGTAACTTTGTATTCTTGATGTTGATATATACCTGGAAGTCTTCCTATGTTTCTGGACTATCTTTTTTTTGTAAATTCCTCGTAGACAGTATACCAGGATAGCTTGGTGGTTTTAGTTATGTTATCCCTCACAAAGTGATATTGAACATCAATGTGCTTTTTCTTTGAATGATATGCGGGGTTCTTTGCCAAGAAAAGTTCACTTTGGTTGTCACAGTATATCCTTATAGCTCCCTATACTAACCCCATACTTGAACACATTCTCTACAACCAAATTGTTTCCTTTCTTACATGAGTGGCTACCATGTATTCTACCTCTATAGTTGATAGCGCCACTACAGATTGTCTCTTACTCATCCAACTGAATGCACCTCCAAATAGGTTAAACACATACCCACTTGTAGATCTTCTCTAATCCAAATCTCCAACCTAGTCTGCATCAACAAAGCCATGAATATCTAAAATTTTGTCCAATCTTTGTCTTCCTTGGTAGCACAAACCATAATTGCTAGTGCCACGCAAACACCCGAAAACCCGCTTCACTGTTGTCCAATGCCCCTTTCCTGGTTTTGACATAAACCTGCTCAATACTCCCACTGCATGTGCAATGTCTAATCTAGTATAGACCATTGCATACATCAGGCTACCAACTGCACCTACATATGGAACATGGGACATGTCCTCTTCCTCTTCTTGTGTCTTGGGACACTATTCAGTAGATAACCTCACACCTACAAGAATAGGAACTTTCATCGATTGACTGTCCTGCATATTAAACCTTTGTAGTATTGTCTCGACAAACTTCCTCTGGTTTAACCAGAGCTTCCTCTTTGCTCTATCTCTTATAATTTCCATGTCCAAAATATAGTTTGCAGCACCAAGATCTTTCATGACGAATTTGGAGGACAATTGGGTCTTCAAATCCTGGATAATTTCTTTGTCATTTCCAGCCAGTAGCATATCATCCACATACAAGACCAAATAAGTAACACGGTCACCAATTAATTTAAAATACACACAGTGATCTTCTTTGCTTCTGGTGAAGCCAAGTCCCTATATAAATGTATCAAATTTCTGATACCACATCCTTGGTGACTGTTTTAACCCATACGGAGACTTCTTTAACTTGCATACCAGTTCTTTCTTACCCTTCACCACAAAGCCTTCACATTTCTTCATGTAGATTTCCTCTTCCAAATCCTCGTGAAGAAATTTTGTCTTCACATCCATCTATTCTACCTCAAAATCAAAAGTAGCGTCAATATATAAAATTAATCTAATAGAAGTTACCTTGGCAACAGGAGAAAAAATATCACCAAAATCAATTCTCGACACCTAGGAATAACCTTTTGCTACCAATTGAGCTCTGTATTTCTCCACTTTTCCTTTTGCATTTGTCTTCTTTTTGAATACCCATTTGCTGCCAATGGGTTTCTTTCTAGCTGGCAACTCCACCAGATACTAAGCCTCATTTTTGTGCAAAGATGCCATTTCATCAACCATGGCCTCTTTCCAGAGTTTTCCATCCTTTGAATCCACTGCTTCCTTCACAGCTATGGGATCATCATCAGTAACAGACAAAGCAAAATTTGAATAAAATGCAAATGGACTATACCTTTTTGGCTGCCTTCTTTCTCGAATTGATCTTCTCACAGCCAAAGTTTGTGGCTCTTCATCTTCTAATTCCTCCTCTGCTATTGTTATAGCTTTGATACCACTTGTTATAGCTCTGATACCACTTGTTATAAATCTAACCCAAAAATATAAGATAATGGAAATAAACCCAGAAATAATATGAAATGATTCTTTATTGATCAAAACCCTTAAGGTAGGGAAACACCATACATTCACTCCTTAAGGAAGGAGAACACTCCACAAGCCATAAGCATGTTCATACAGTAATCCTTGACATCCCTCCATGTGGAGTCTCTAGCCTCTATATAAGCCTCATACATACAATACCATGGGGCATTACCATCGTTCCCTCATACCATCGAACTAATACCATGGGCCCATTACATTTTTATTAACTACTTGTGGTCCCTTACATGATATGGGTTAACCACCTTATTTATTACTATGGCCCATACCATTATTACATTATTACCTTGGGTACATCCCTTTGTACCTCATATTACCCCCCCAGGTATATAACATTCCACCCCCCTAACATGTTTCGTCACCGAAACATGGGAAGAACACAAATAATAAGATCTACTCAAAAGAGTAGTCCACTAATACCATGCACGTGCATCTAGCCATCCAAGAGAAAGGTGAACCCTCGATCTTGCTGGTGCCTCACTCGCTTGCGATGGAAGTTATTCGTGGCAGCTCTTCTGGGTTGATGTGTAGCAGGTGGATCTTCGCTCCTCTCTATCTGTCCTGTAGGGGTGGCTAATTGGTTGCCATCTTGTTGGTTTTTGTCTCGCGGGGTGATGTGGGTGATGATATGTTGAAGTTTTAACCCACGGTGTCTTTTTCTTTAATTCACCCCTTACTGGAGCCTAATTGTTATGTTGTGGTGCCTGCTGTGGTGTCTTATCTTTCAATATTACTTCAACCATTGAGCCCTCATCTGATGTATCAGCCCCTGTAACCTTTTCTGCTTCAGCCTCTATTTGTGTCTGATTGTCGACCATCACTGGCTCATCATCTGATATGTAAGTCCCTAGAACATCTTCTGCTTCAACCTCCCTCGACTCTACCTGTTTATTAATGGAAATATCCTTTAATGTAATTTTCTTCCTTTTATACCAGAGCTTTAGGAATTTCTTCTGCACGTTAATATTTATAGTACCTACCGATTCCATCCATGGGTATCCCAAAACAATGTCCATATTATCTATCTCTGAAGTATAAAAATCACCATGCAACACATACTTATCCATAGAAATCTTCAAATCCTTATACACTCGAACATCCTCATCATCCACATGTGTGTTTTCAATGTGTTTTGCTAGAACTTGCAATTTTTTTTTCCAAATTAACATTGATAAAATTATGCTTGCAACTAGGATTTATAAAAACAATGATCTTCTCTTTCTGAATAAATCCATGAACCTACAATAAGGAGATAACAGCAGAAAATAACCCTTTAGGTTTCTTGGTTTCCTTCTTTCCTGTAAAAATAAAATCTTTGTTAGGCTGTGTGTCTATATGTGTGAGCTTATCCACAAGATTAGATTTACGTTCCAAGTGGTCCATAAGAGCTTTTTTGAATGTGTCCCAATTCAGGGGCCTTCCATAGCAACGTTGATGCCATTACCACCATTGCCATCTTTCATTGTCCAAGTACATTTTCCCACACTCAGCTGAGTCGCATCATCCATGATGTAATTCAATCTGAAATATTTGTCCATTTGTGCTAGCCATCTAGCTAGATGAGAGCCAACAAATTTATACACATTCTTCTGATCTAGGCCCGCCATCACAAAAAAAATGGGCAAAAATTTGAAATGGCCACAATTCCGTCAATATTGCTCAGAATCCCTATTGTTACCTATTTTTGGAAATGGAACAACCATTTTTCATCTACCCATGTGATAGAAATCTTGATCTAGGCACTGGAATTTCAGATCTCCACTGCAACTCTCCCGCCGTCACCAAAAGTTTTGAAAAAAGAGTTGATTTTAAATCAGTGATATCTCCCTCATCCGGACTCCAATTCGACTGATGTTTTTTTTGAAATTGGGTATTTTTTCACAAAGAATCCATATTTTCAATTATATTCTGTATATTTTTCCCCAAACGTCCTGACCTAATCTGCAAACTTGTTGCCCCAGAAAGTTTCTACAAAAAATTAAAAAAGATTCTCCACTTTTTTCCCAAGAAAGTGCTCTGATACCACTTGCTATAAATCTAACCCAAAAATATGAGATAATGGAAATAAACCTAGAAATAATATGAAATGATTCTTTATTGATAAAAACCCTTAAGGTAGGGCAACACCATACATTCACTCCTTAAGGAAGGAGAACACTCCACAAGCCATATGCCTGTTCATACAATAATCCTTGTCATCCCTCCATGTGGAGTCTCTAGCCTCTATATAGGCCTCATACATACAATACCATGGGTCATTACCATGGTTCTCTCATACCATCGAACTAATACCATGGGCCCATTACATTTTTATTAATTACTTGTGGTCCCTTACATGATATGGGTTAACCACCTTATTTATTTCTATGGCCCATCCCATTATTACATTATTGCCTTGGGTACCTCCCTTTGTACCCCATATAACCCCCCTAGGTATATAACAACTGTAGAGTCTGATTCTTCCTCCTTTAGCTTAAACTCTATATTCTCAGGTTCCTTTGGTTGGACTTCATGTTTAATAACATCTTTTACCTCTCTAAATGCCACATCTCAACTGTACACAACCTTCCCTGTGACTGGGTTTCAAAGCTTATACCGCTTTAAACCATCCTTATACTCAATAAAGATGCCTATCCAACTTGGTTCGTTTCTCCTTTGGAACATGTACATATGCATCACACCCAAATACCCTCAAATGTGAAAGAGAGGGTTTCTTACCAATCCATACCTCTTGTGGAGTCTTATCC
>APFE030734501.1:7175-37160 GCA_000404065.3 Pinus taeda
TTCTTCTTAGCCACCTGGTTACTAGCATCAAGGCTTTTACCAAGCGAAGAGGAAGAAATGGAGGAAGAAAAATTAGGCGAAGAAGGTAAAGGGTCAACAGAAGGTTGGTGATGTTGAGATTGTGAACTCTGTTGAGGTGAAGCATTCGGTTGAGGTGGAACAATTGGAGTATTTGGGGCCAACGAAGTTGAAAATAACCATATCGGTAACCCTATTGTAAATCCAGGTAATGACAAAGTAGCCATGTAAGGAGGACCAACATTTCCAAAGTAAGGAAAAGTACTAGGATTCTCATTAGGAGGGGTTCCTAGGTTGATAAATTCCGGAACATTTGCCATTATATTCAACTTCAGTGAATTTTATTAACAATTTAAAACTAAAATTAACAATTCACAATTTATACCTAACAATTAAAATTCACAATTCACACCTATGGTCTCTAAAAGTAAAAACAAACAAATTAACACGCGCTATCAAATCTAGGAGTCAAACCACACACAAACAGTAACTTTCCGTACCGAACACACTAGTTGGTGATGAAATCCAACGTCGTAGAATTCAATACAGAAATGGCGGTTGGAATAGTTACCCCGGCAACCTGCTTAATGAATAGACTGGACCAAGTTCCTCCACTTAAACCATCTCGAGTGAAGAGAACCCCCCAGAAAATCAAAGTGAGTCTAGCCGACGTCTACTCCAGGTACAGTGGGATCTTCCCACCACCGTCACCTTGGGTAGAATCCTAAGATTATGGCCACTAAGGTTACCAACAGCAACAAATACACCTGTGGGAACAGTCTACACTCCGACAGCACGCAAGGGCAGAGTAACAAGCTCAATCCCCTTACCGGCTCCTTGACAATGGTCAATCCAAGGTTTACCGATAAGTGATCCCCTGGCTCCTCAACAATAATCTGAGGATTACCGTTTGTAATACGTGCGTGTCTAGTGTCGTTCCCAACGAGGGAGGATTGATCCCCTCACTGGTTCGGACACGAGCTCATGCTTCTCCTTTAAGAGGAGCTTTCCCAGAGTATAAATGCAACAGCTGGATTTATCTTATCACAAGATAAGCTACTTGTTTGGTTTTGTAGTCTTGGAGACTTAATTACTCTCCTACTCCAAGACACTAGCCTGATCTATATTGGTGCTTCAGAGCCCTAGTAAAAGAAAAATTTCTAAGTTGATTTTACTTTAAGCGTTGATTTTATGGCTTTTTTTTAAGACAAAAGGTAGTGGAGATGAAACTGATGGTGTGTAGACTCGACTCAAATCCACTAAAAAAATGCACCTAGGATGATTTACACTACTTTTTCTTTTTCAATGAATTCCCTAGCTAAGAGAGTTGGAGAATGCAAACTTTGATAAAAGCAACTTTCTTAACAGACAATCAAGAAACAATCTCTTTATCTTTTCCAAGCATACAACACATGACCACTCATTACTTGCACGAAAATTCCTTTCTCTTTCAAAAACTTCAAATGCTACTTAAAACTAACTTTGCAAAGGAGATGTTTTTGTATTTTTCCTATTTAACAAAGCATATAAAACTATTTTAACAAAAGCAATTTCAAAATTTATAAAAATCTATGAAAAACTCACTCAAAAGCAATCAAAAGGAAATTTACCTAAAAGCAAATCTAATGAGGCAAAAGCCTACTAAGATGATTCCAGGTTGTTTTACTCGGTAACAATCAAACCAAGGACCAGTTCATGCAGAATCATAAACCAGTCAAAAACAAAAATCAAACTCTTTTGTTCTTTTCTTAAGAATGAAATTCACAACTTCAATCAACAAGCTTCTTCGAAATTCCGCAAAGAGACAACACAATGGTAGGTTGCTCACACATGTAGACTTTATGATAGGTCCGATTCCTAAGAAGACTGATAAAACTAGAGAGATCCAAGGTTTCACAACTTCTAAAGTCAAAGTCACTATAGGACCAATGCAAAAATCAAACCCTAAGGCTAGAACTTCTATGAATTTCACTAAAACTCTTGACGCTAATGAAACAAGTTCAGGTGAAGAGCTCTGACAGATAACCAATGGATCTGGGCAGTAAAAACTAATGAAAGACAAAATCTAAGGGAAAAAATGGAAAAAATGGAAATTTCTCAATTTTTGACAGGGTACGCAGGCAGCCTATTTGCACAGGTGCGTGCACACTCTGTGTACAAAGCTGCAGTGCATACAGGTAAACACTGTGCTCAACTCAGAGGGTGCGAACTACTGAAAAACCAAGAAAAACTAAAATCTAACTTAACTCTAAGCTAGCACACCCAAATACACAGTCAAACAGCCAAAAACAAAAAAAGAAATGAATCTTCTCAGATCAAAGTGTCACACAAAGGAAAAATCAATCACATCAATGGAGTCCCCAGCAGAGTCACCAATTTGTCATGCGAAAAGAGTTAATCTTGCGGACAAAACCAACCGCCCTAGAAGCCTAAGACTTTCTAGTGACAAACAAGACAATTAAGAACAATCCTTCTCTAAACATGCATTTACCATACAAGAATCAAGTGTTTAGATCCTACCTATAGTCCAACGCTGTTGTAGTAGTCCAGCCTCGTCAATCCAGATGAGCTCCTCCTTCACTTCGAAACCTGCATTCACTAACAATCAAACGATTAAATAGCACCTGAATATCTCATAAAATAAACCATATTCAACATACAGACCAAGGAGTATATGAAACAACTCATTAATAACAAATTGTTGAGAAGAATGGACTTATTTGTATTAATAGGAAACAAAAGAAACCATTACAACCTGAGCCTTGGTGTTGTGCAAGTTCCTCCCAGGGTCCAGCAAGAGTTTTCCTTTACTTTGATAAGCTCACCCACTTCCAAATGAAACAAGAAAGGATGGGAATCTCTCCTCACAAGCTTCTACAAGGAAGTCCTAATTCCAGCAGCATCTACCCTTTGGAATGTTCAGCTTTCAACCTCCCCTCCTCTGGCCCAATGCCTGTATTTATAGTGTTCTAGAGGAAGTTAATCAGTTCCAACATCAATGGGATACTCCCCTCTTTTGGATGGGGTAGTTCCTCTCTTGATGGGATAAGTTCCTCTTTCATAGGGATGCATGAACCATCTGGAGGCGCTCAATACACGTCAAACAATCTTCTAGAATGCTCTAGAAATGACCAAAAGTAACTTTTTTAAGATGAAACTTGCGCCTTTTGACCTTTATAGGAGTACGCACCCATCCCTTGACATACAGAGTGTACAAGTACGTAGGTATAATGAACTTGGGATGCTTACACACAGGTAAGGTAGAGAGAAACTGCGTACCCAAAGATAAACATGTTTTTTAATGACTTTCTCTCTTTCTTGAAGTTTGACATGGAGAGCAGAGGTACGAGGCTTACCAAGGAGGATAGTATGACTGTTGATGGAGCCATACTGACTGCAAATAGTCATGGTGACAAATTTTAGTGTAACAGATGCAATGTGAAGCAACGCATCAGAGAGCACTAGAAGTAGCAGTAGTAGAGGTGAACATACCAATGCGCGACAAGGGCAAGAGGAAGATTGTTGATCACATGGAGGAAGAGAAAAGCTGCAAGTTCCGAGTAGATCCACTTGTAGAGAAAGCAGATATGGATATAGAGTCAAAGAGGCAACAACGTGATAAGCGAATCACATAAAGGCAGAGGGAGAAACGGAGAATGGAGGAAACAGAGAAGGAGTTGCATGAGTTGAAGGAGAAATTTCGAAAGGAACAAGAGCTGCACAAACAGGAGAGGGAAGTGCAATAACAAAAGGTACAACATGGGGCACAAAATTTGCAAATGGATGAAACAGCACCCTTATAGGTAGTGGACACATCAGAATAGATGGAATCAAGAAAACAGTGTGAAACATCGCAGGAGTAGGACTTCGCTTAGGAGATAGAGCGAGAGCTTAAACAAATGGATACATACATGGAGCAACAGGAGTTAGAGTGGGACATAGACCTCTTGCCTCACCACCAAGAGGGTGATCAACTAGCTTTAGCATATCTAGAAGATGAGAAAGTCCCAAGCGACCAAGGAGACACTCAGATCCTTAGAGATCAGCTGGAAAGAGAGATGCACAACATCTCATTCGACGAGTCTCAACATAGAGTTATGCAATCTCGTAGAGTGTCAAATCTGGAAGATCATACATCTCTTGCATAGTATGAGGAACAAGTGATCATGTCTGACATGTGCAAACATCCAACAACCTTGGTTGATGCCACTAGAGCATATGTCGAAGCCACTAGCTCAAGTCTTCACTTTCTGATAGCTAAGAATGAGCGAATGGCTAAGGAGCTACCCATGGCCAAGCAATGAGGAGATTTGGTGACAACATCTGCCTAAGCAGAATGGAAGAACGAAATACTAGATGAAGTACTACCCCTTGACACAATTATGCGAGCGTTGTATTCCAAGTTTGGTACCGTGGATAAGGTAGTCATCCATCTCAATAGATGGCAGCAGTGATGTGCTAGAAGAGCACGTGTATTGTCGAACGTGCATGTTGATGTTGATTACATTCAAACATGGATGATGAGATACAAGGGAGCCCTGCTTCAATTGTCTAAGATGATGAAGCCTAGAGCGGTCGAGCTGAAGGCATGCATCCGGAGTCAGATATGGAACTATAAAGAGCTCCCGCAACTCATCACTAGTCTACAAGCTTCCCATGCACATGTATTCAAGAGTATGGATGTTGTAGTGCACACACATGAAATCCCATCTATTGGGACTCTCACCCAGGCGAATACAAAGGCACAGGTCCAATTAGAGCTTGACTCATACTTTGACAAGTTGATGCAGATAGCCACCAGCTCAGACTTGCTAATTAGCACAAACACCATGCACAAGTATGTTGCTGGTCCAATTGCATTGGAGACAATGATGTGCATGCTTTCAAACGAGGTGGATAAAGGAGCTCGAGCAATGTACCTGGATGCTATGGAGGTAAGATTCAGGTTCCACAAATATGGGACCTTAGAGTACACAAACACCATCGCGAACTACCGATCTTGGCCTCAGTACACTATTGTTGATCATCACGAGGATGTTGAAGAATTGGACTTCCCATGGTTGTCTGAGTCATAATGATGTCTTGCATGGCTTGCTCAAGTTGTTTTGCCTCACATGTGTACATGTGCATTGTAATGTAACATCTTATCAAGTGTAAGTTCAAGTGTCAATAATTGGATGTCATAGTCATTGAGTAGGTGAAGAGTAATGAGGGTAGATGAACTGTCACAAAGGGGAATGTGAAGGGTCACCCCGCCTTTTGCTATAAATAGTCCCTCATAACTCATTGTAGAGACTTTTCGTCAACCAAGCTTTCGATAGGACTATCTTAGAGAAAGCTTGGATATTATTGTAACGAGCCTTGGATTCTCCACTGTCCAGAGATAGTACATCTTTTTGGAGGAGCAGTCAGTTGTGGCTGTAGCATTTCGCTGTTGGAACTGGTGGTTGGAGATGGATGTATTGTATGACTGGAACTTACACTTCTTAATATAACAAGATCTGACACATTTCATGCATATGTTGTATTTTATTTCAGCTATTTATTTACTCTAAATGATATGTTTTCTTATGCATGCATGTATAACTATTTCTGTGTAGGTATGTATGAATATTTATGAAATGTACTGTTAGTTTAACCATCACTTTGGATTGCTAGCTAACTTGCCTTCCATGTTGGGATGTATCTTTTCTCGTGTGTTCCCTTCTTAACTCCGTGCTATCACAAGTTTCCAAGGGGCGCACTCATCTCAACCCCCATGTGTTAGAACCTCTCATGCACCTTCCTTGGCTCACTGCATATGTTACACCCTCACTACCAACAGAGTTATCTTACTTGCCTCTTTGTGAAATCGTGGTCAAGGCATTATCATACAACCCACTGTTGGGACTCCTACACCAAATGGTCTGAGGTCTAATTAGGACTTCTTACCGGGGAGATCCCCTAACATGTTGGTGGGTCCAGCACCATCAACAAGAAGGAATGCCTTACTAGAGCCTATCAAAAACTCAAACCACTCTGATATGGTCCTTACACCATTACCAAGGTGGTGGGAGACAATGTAGTTGAGCTCAACATTCCCCCATTCCTTGGCCTGCACCCAGTGTTCAATCTGGACTGCCTTTGACCATACTTCCCACCGTTACTGGACACATCAGACATTATAGAACAACTCACACCTGCAGAGTTAAATCCAGACCACATGGAACAAGCCACAACTAATTGGATCATGAACACACAGATCAAGAACACCTGACAACAAAGGATCCAACTATATCGAGTTGTCAAAGCTGACCAACTCCTTCACCAGGGAAAGTGGCTCACTAGGGACCAAGTTCAACGGAAGTTTCCTCATCTCATGGAGGAATTCGACACAATGGGGACCATTTCTTCCTAAGGGGGCAGGAATGATCTAGGTGGATATTAGTGTCCACCCGCCTATTCCACTTGGACCCCCACCATTGTTTCTTTTAGTTTTTTAGTTTCCTTATTTGTAGCACAATTTACTATTTTTGGCATTTTTTCGGGTCCTGAACTTCCGGAGCCGTTTTGAGGCCCTAAACGATGTTTTTTGGGAAAATCAGGGCTAGCATGGTCAAAAGACCATGGTGGCCATTCACAATTTGTAGTCCTCAGATATATCTTTTTAACGAGGTATTGTGCGCGTTAAACGAATATTGTATGCCAAAGTTACTACCCTAAGAAGTTGATGTACCAATTTACCCAAACAGAGCCCATAGTTTGGCACTTCATCTCCTAGGGTTAGGTTTTTGGATATTTAGGGTTTTCCATTGTTTCTCAATAATAAATAGGCCTTTTAGCCTCATTGTAACATTTTCAGAGGCATGTATCAGCCACATCTCTTCTCAAAGATAAGTTACCATTGCCCGAGCTAGTCTTATTTCCATTATGTTTGTAAGCATATTTCAGTATTTGTTATTAATGAGATGAAGTGTTATTTCTATTTCATCTCTATATTTATGGTTATATCTATAATTTGTTGTGTTTCTGTTTAAATCTAGATCAAAGCAAGACTTCCAGGAAGTAGAACTAAACCCAAGCTAAAGGAACATGAGAACCAACTAGAAAAACAAAGAAATGAACCCACAACACCATGGCTATCTAGGAAATGGAAAGGCTAGGAAAATCCAATTTCAATCTAGGAAATCATCCATGTCAATGACAAATCATGACGAATAAACCACATGCATATGCCATGCATGCCAAAAATAGTGAGGAAAACATACATGCAACTCAGTACTTGCAAGCAAAACCCATTGTAGTTGTTGATCATGATGTCCTCTTACACTTTCCTACTGTTCTTTTGCCTTCTTGTTGCAAAAATCCAAGTATGCCACACTCTCCAAGAGTGCTCCAAGAAAACTGTAAGTGTCCAAGAGTATGGGAGAGAGAATAGAGACAAAGCTCCAAAACTGAACTGACAGAAGTTTGTAAAATGATGCTCAAAATCATTTTTAATGATGAAGCCTCCATTTTCTTCATTTTCCATTATTTTACTTCATTTTCCTCCTCACATGCAACCTGTGGCCTTTCACCTCCCTTTTCTCCTAATTTCCATTATTTTCATAAATAAATATGCCAAAATGCCACTTTGCCTTCCCAAAGCCTTTGCCATTGCCTTTTCTAATTTACTTAGCCATTAATCAATCATCAATGATCCCCATCGCTATGGTTTTTCCCAACTAGCCATTAATCAATCATCAATGATCCCCATCGCTATGGTTTTTCCCAACATTCAGCTTGGAATACATGTCCCATCCAGCATGGTTATTATTTTTCCTTTATTAACTTTTATTACATTGAATTTTCATCAGGCTTATTACATTACTTGAATAAGAACTAGTCAAATTAATGGGCTACACAACTACCAAAGCTATTTGGGATAAGATGAGTGGTTGCTATGAAGGGTGAAAACAAGGTAAAGCAAGATAAACTTCAAGGTTTTTGAATGCAATTTGAGTCTTTGAAGATGTATGATGATGAAGATATTTCAAAACACTTCTTAAGGGTTTGTGAGGTTGTGAACACTATAAGAGGTCTTGATGAAAAGCTAAAAGAGTTTGATATAGTTCAAAAGGTGTTAATATCTCTGTCTGACAAGTTTAATCCAAAGTTATTAGTTATTTAAGAGATGAAAAATATGAATACTATCACTCTGGATCAATTACTTGGCACTCTTACTACCTCTCAGATGAGAATTTCCAATAGCAATCCTACATCAGAGTCATCCTTCAAAGTAGATAAGAAGCCCAAGGAAGAACATGATGATTCATGCTATGAATCAGATGAAGAGGAAGCGAATTTTGTGAGGAAGCTTAAGAGAGGCTTAGGCAAGTACAAAGGTAAGCTACCTTTTAAATGCTTTAACTATAAAAAGTTTGGTGACTATGCTTCCAAGTGTCCTAAGAAGAATAAGAAGGAATATGATCATAGAGAGAAATTCATGAAAGTGGAAAAGGAAAGAAGGATGGCCAAAAAGAAAAGCTTCTACACTAAGGATGCCAACCCCTCTAAAAGTGAAGGTAGTCAATCTTTATAATGGGATAGAGATGAATAAAGTCCAAAGGAATTCATGCTCATGCCTATAAACAATGTAGAAATAGAAGCTCTTAGTTATGATGAAGAAGAGGTTGAACTTGACCTAGAATGAGACTTTGCCAGTGCTCTTGAAGAGATTGAAAGGATGAGAAAGAAAAATAAAACCTAGAAACAATTGTTTATCAAGAACAGAATTGCAGTTATTGAACCTCTGTTCTTGCAAATTAAAGAAGGAATGAATATTCAAGAAAATTAAACCAACAACTTAGTCAGAAGAGTCAAGATTGATAAAGGATTAAGGGTGAAATTGTTTTTCTGAGAAAATATCTAGAGAAGGAAAAAACCTAGTTGAGCTTTAATCATAAGTTTGGAAAGGGGACTGAAAATTTCAATGAGATTTTGGAAGTGTAAAGAGTCTCCACTAATTGAATTGGTCTTGCATTTGAGGTCGTGTCTAGCTTAGTAGAAAATTCAAAGGGAAAGGAGTCTATCATCGTTTTAAAAGAAGCCAAAAATGGTGATAGCACAAAAGAAAAAGATGGGTCAATGTAGATACAAATAAATAAAGGTAGTACACATCCCAATACCATTCAAAGAATAATCAGCAACAACAAATTAAAAGGAGGAATTTCCCTTAGAAAAAGACAAGTAACCCTGGAGAAGAAAATTGAAATACATAGAGAGCATCTTAGCTAATGATCATAAGTCAATTTTCTCCCAAGTATGCAAATATTTTTCCAGCGTACTATTTTATATGCACCAATTATGGACATAAAGCAACAAATTGTACAATGAATCTATCATATAGACAACTGAGGGAGAGATGGAGAAATTATCAATTAATCAAATAGAGGATGGGAACACCAGGTAGAAAAATCCTTTCACTCTACTAAATAATTTGATTCAATGTTATAACTTTCATAATTTTGGCCATAGAGAAGCTAATTGAAGATTGAAGAATAAAGAGACTGAACCGGTTATTGAGCAAATATGCCAGGAGCCAAAAGTCTGGAGGGAAAAGGAAAGCATAGAGAAATGTAATATTATTTTATATGCACAAAATGAAGGCATTCATTGGTATGTTGATAGTGGTTATTTAAGGCACATGTTAGGAGACAAAACTAAGTTTTTGATATGGAATCTAGTTGAGAAAGGTAATGTGACCTTCGACAATATTACAGCTAGTAAGATTGTTGGTAAAGGAGTTGTCAGTCTATTAAATGGGAGAGGTAGAGCCTGTTAGGGTCCTATGTTATAGGAATATTGGTCATGTCAGTCTTTCTATTTATATGAGGTCAAATTATAAATATCAGCTAATATGGCTTGACTATTTTGTTTTTGTAAATTAGGCTACTTCTATTATTATACAAACGGTTACAAAAAGATTACAACGAGGCAGGCCTCAAAATTCACCATACTGAGATGGATTTAGCACAGCTTGACACCTAAGTGTAAAACGAAACTTGACACAGAACCTTGATAACTAGAGTACCGACAGATGTCACCGATCATAACTGAAAGACCAGCAGATTTGCCGAAAACCGTAACCAGCTGAGAGATAGACAAAATGACCCAAACATTACTGTCATTCCTAGAATTTTTCCCCAGAGCGATAAAGATGACCATATTACAGCATACATAGGTGTGAATGAGATCCGCTTTCGACCTGACCATAGCTGAGCAATGCTTAAGCTTTACAAAAAAGACTCCACAAAGAAGGCTGAGCAGTAAAATTACCAGACAAACACCATTGAAACGCTAGAACCACCAACTTGGGCCATGTCCAGACCAGAACGCCCTGGAGGCCGACTCAAACATCCATAGAGGTGGAGGGCTGCTCCTCCACGATCCTGCATCCGTATTGATCCGACGCGCTTGAATCAGTGTATGGAGCGTCGTCCTTTGCCGGCTTGCTTGGACCCGCCACCGCACCCGAGGTTTCCGCAGGCTGAGCTCTTTGACAAAGGACTGGAGAAGGAGGCCTTTGTTCCTCAGGGTCTTCTGGTGGAACTGCATTGACACATTTCTCAATTCGAACAGAGACATAGTATGTTGCATTATCTAGTGAGCATGGGAAGCGAAATCGAGTTGAGAGATGCGAGCTATGCACGCATACAGCAGCACGAGCTTGTCCTTTGCCTCTCCGTCGGCCTCGCCTTGCACCCCATGAATCAATTCTGTCTAAGGAAGATTCTGTGGAATGTGAGGAGCGCTGAGGATTGGCTCTTCCTCAGGCGCCTCCCCGAGACCCACCCCTGCGGCTACTAAGGCGAAGCCGTTCTCGCGGCATGCTGGAGTGAAATGAAACTGGAGCGGAAATTGCATAGAGAGCTAAGTTTCCTCGAGTCCGAAGGCACAGGGAGCCAAGAACTCGAGCCCAAGGATGTGAAAACTTGTAGGAGCACGAAAGGCATGATATACCCAACAGCAGGAGCACAGAGGGGCACAACAAGAATAAACACCGAGAGCTGACCATACAATATCACAAGAGCTTGAAGCTAACAGAATGTAAGTTCAGGGCACTCAGAGGAAGAGACCAAGGCCTTCTGAGTTGGTCTGAACCTCTGAGATCGCTTCCAGGACCCAAAAACCAACTGTGGACCACACAAACAATACCCCCCGAACCAGACAGCAAACAGGACGAAATGCAAGAAGTGAATTACCATCACAGGCTTGCAGTTTATATACTGCAAAGCGATGACCCAGGCCATGATCAAACCAACGCAGAGTAGCTGCATACCAATTGCCGGAGGAGCCGAGTGCGGGAGAGCCATAGTGCGATGGGCGACTAGCTGCAGGGTTAATTTACTATCCGCCTTCAATGAATTGCTACGGGGGTGGCAGGCCCATAAATAAATAGGACAGATGGCGGGACTGGGCTGCCACTTGCCCAGTGGGAAGCCCGCCTCTGTACCATCCTCCTTAATTGAAACTCACAGCCGGGAATTGAAGATCCTGGAGCACCACGGAGTGGAAATCCTGTTGAAGTTGTATATCCCCTGCATCATGGAGAGTGCCTGAGTAAGGAGGAAGTTGCAGGTCAACCCCTTGGTTGGCCAATCTATCTGCTACCCGGTTGGCCGTTCGCCTTACATGCTTGAAAAGGATGCTATTAGGACGCCTAAGCCTTTCTTTCAATGTTTCGAGCCTACTAAGTAGCCTCCAGCTGGAGGCTATTTTGGCCGCTGAGGTCCCTTCTTGAATTCAAGTAGCCGCATTGATAAGGATCATGAAATCTCCCTCCACTTCCATCGGGTAAAAATTATGTTGATCAGCCAAGCAAATTCCTTTCCACATGCCTTCCAATTCCGCAACATTGTTGGTTTTTTTGCCTATCGAACCATAGTAAATTTGCTCAACTATTCCTCTTTCATTTCTGATTACGCCTCCATGTCCTGTCGGGCCAGGATTGTCTTTGGCTGCACCATCAAAATTCAATTTGAAAGATGAGCTAGCTGGGTGGGACCAATGTAAGGGGGAGACGGTCTTGGGAGTGGGTCTGGAATTGATAGGCAAGGAATAGGATATGTTAAGATTTAAGGAATTCCAGATGAGCTGCTCTTGAGGGGAATTTGGCCAGTCCGTTTCTAGCCATGATCGGAGCGCCAACGTTTCTTGAAGGTTATGCTTTAAGAGGAGCCAGAGGATTTCTACAGGTCTTCTACTATTGTTGAAGACCCTGTTGTTCCGTTCCTTCCATAAAATACAATAAAGAAACCCTAGAATGAAGTTCCATAAGGAATTCAGAATGGGGCTTTGATAAGGGTGCTTGGGCCAAGTTCTGAGAGTGTTAGCTAAGTCCCCTTGACAGTTCCCTGTTCTGTTGGTGTAATGGTCCACTTTCTCCCAGAGCTGAGCAGCGAGAGGGCAAGTCTCCATGAGATGCAGGAAGGTTTCCGAGTGGATAGTGCAGTTGGGGCATCTTGAGGGACCTATGAAGCCTCTTCTTTGTATATTATCCCAAGTTAATATGCGTCTCTTGCTTAAGAGCCATAGGAAGGTAGAGACCTTGGGCCACAATCTTGACTGCCATATGTGATTCCATAGTTGATCCTTATTTGTATGGCTATGATCATATCGAATTGTATAAGCTTCTTTGGTGGTGAAGATTCCTTTTGAAGTATAACCCCATCTCAGTTTGTCCTGCTGATTTGAAAGCTTGATTTTCCTTTGACTAAGCTCCTGATCTATGTCTTCATAAGTCTCTCCATGCCAATTTGTCTGCCAGGAGAAAGCGGGTTTCCATTGTTGGAAATCTTGAAGCGCTTGCTGCTGCCAGAACTGAGAGACATTAGTGAGATTGGAGTGCTGCATATGGTTATGCCAGAGAGGTTTGTGAAAGATCGAGGCCAGTTTTGGTAGCTGCTGCCATGAGTCCTCCCAGAACCTTGCCGAGTTCCCCGAGTGAATCTCCCAAAAGCTGTACTCTTGGATGAAGGCGCTATGAATTTTGGCCGAGTTCCATATCATGGAGCCTGAAATACTCGGACTAATTCTGATTAGCTCATCCCACTGGCTTCCGGGTGCATATTTGGCATGCCACAGCTTTGCCCAAGGAATGTGTGGCTTCACTAACCAATTCCACCATATTTTCACTCCCATTGTACAGTTGCTTTGTATGGGGTCCCATAGTCCTAGTCCTCCATTGGATTTCGTTTGGCATACATCTGTCCACTTGACAAGAGCCCATTTCCTGTTGAGTCCTGTGGATCCCCAGAGAAAACTCCTTTGAAGGTTACGAATGGCTTTGAGCACCCATTTAGGAGCCGCTAAGATAGAAAAGAGATACAGGGGCATAGCTTGGAGGACAGATTTGATCAAAATGAGCCGACTAGCTATGTTGAGCGATCGATAGGTCCAAGAGGAAAGTCTAGCTTCCATTTTATCCAACAGCGTACACCAGGACGCATGCTTAAGGGCCGAAGCCATGAGAGGAGCTCCCAAATATTTGGAGGGCAACACAGCAATAGAGAATGCCAGGATGCGAGCAATGTTTTGTTGGGTGGAAACAGGGGTATTGAAGAAGAATAGCTGGGATTTGGTGGCATTGATCGAGGTTATGGAGGCTTTAGAGAAGAGCGAGAGCAGGGCTTTAAAGGCTTTGGCTTCTTGAGAAGAAGGATGACCAAAGAGCATCGTGTCGTCAAGGAATTGTTGATGAGATAAGGGATGGAGACCATGGAGCACTATGCCTTTGATCGCTTGAGAGGAAACAGCATGGTGGAGGTTCCTTCCGCCATGAGAACAAAAATGAATGGGGAAAGGGGATCCCCTTGACGAATGCCTCTCGACGGACGGAAGGGCGGAGACAGAGAGCCATTGAGGAGAACCGAGAAGCAGGGAGAAGTAATGATGTTCATAATCCAGCAGGTCCAAGTGGCATTGAATCCGAAGGCTAACAGCATTTGATTGATATATTCCCAACTGAGCTTGTCGAAAGCTTTGGAAAGATCTAGCTTCATAATCATTCCTGGTTTTTTTAGAATTTTTAAAGAGTGGATCACTTCGTTAGAAAGGATGATTCCATCCATAATTTGATGCCCCTCGACATATCCCGTTTGTTCCGGAAGGATGAGAAGAGGTAGAAGAGGTTTGAGCCTATTAGCCACTACTTTGGATATAAGCTTATAGATGACATTACAGAAGGCAATCGGCCTGAATTTGTCTGGCGTGTTTGATTCTTCGCCTTTGGGAACCAGAGAAATGAAGGTGGAATTTAGAGAGGGTAGGAGCCAGTGCATAGAACGAGATTCTTCCACTAATTCCCAAACTTCAGTGCTGATCAAATCCCAGAATTCATGAAAGAAATTGGAGGTGAAACCATCAGGTCCAGGAGCCTTACCATCTTTTAGTTGAGCCATTGCTTCTTCTACTACTTGCATGGAGACTTGTTTTAGGAGATTTTGATTTTGATATTCCGTGATTATCTTGGGAATGTGTTGCGTGATAGATCTTATTGCTGATGCTCTGCTCCCTGTTTGTTCTTTGAGTGCTTCCTGGAAGTATTCTTTGAATTCCTTTTCAATATCTTCATGCTTTTCTAATCTGTCCCCTTGAATGTTATTAATGAAGGCTATGTTGTTATGCATTCGTCGTTGAATGGTGGATCGATGAAAGAATTTTGTATTCTTTTCCCCTTCCTTTAGCCACCTTATTCTGGATTTTTGGCGCTAGAGGATTTCCTCTTGTAATCTTCTAGCTTCTAATTCTGTCTAGAGGGAGTGCTCCTTATCTGCTAATTCTTCTGTTCGTCCCTCTAGTGTAATGGTTTGCTGTAGAGAACACATGTTCTGCTCCAAATTTTTTCGAGTTTCCAAAATGTTACCAAATTGTGATTTGTTCCAGACCTTAAGCACTTGCTTGAGATGTCTGAGTTTCTGTTGAAATTGGAACATTTTTACCCCTGCTGGGGGAATAAAGGATTTCCATGCAGCTCGAACCATTTCTTTGAAGTCTAGATGGGTGAACCAGAAGGTCTCGAAGCGGAATGGGTGATTGCATTGTTTACCTGGACGTGTCCATTGGAGCATGATGGGCCAATGATCAGAGCCTCCTTGAGGTAGAATGGAGGTGTGAAAATCTCCTGGCATTGTCTGAAATGAGAAAATGATCTAGCCTGGACGCAATGTTATGAATTCCCCTACATTTGTTTGTCCAGGTGTATGTGCCATTGGAGGTTTGTATATCTATGAGCTGATTATTTTGAATGAACTCTTTGAGTCCTGTGTTGTCCTCTTCTAACCTCATGCGCCCTCCCTTTTTTTCCTTTAAATTTGTTATGATGTTGAAATCTCCCCCGCTAATCCAAAGAGGGTACTGTCTGGTAGAGTTGAGCGCTGTAAGTGCCTCCAGCACTTCTAATTTTTGATGTAAGTCTTGCGGAAAATAGGTGTTGGTAAGAAGACCATGCAGATCCATCCCTATGAGATGAAATGTAGCTTGGATGAAATTATGAGTAGAATGCAAATCCTGAAGAGTGAGGATCTATGGATTCCAGACTATTGAGAGTCCCTCGGAGGCTCCTACCGCATCCACTGAAACGGAGCGACTGCCGTGCCATGCTTTGTTGAGGATCCTTTCAAGGGATGCAGTAGTACTTTTCGTTTCTTGTAGAAAAACAATGGTTGGTTTCTCTAACTGAATCATAGTTTTTAACATTCTGTGTTTTGAGGGGCTGTTGAGCCCTAGCATATTCCATGAGATGAGCTTCATGAGGAACAGTGGGGTTGGGGCTTGTAGAACTTCGTCAGCTTTGGGAATCTCCCTGATTCCATTAAGATTTCTCCTAGGATGATTGTTCTTTGTAGATCAGTTTTGCGCCCTCTTTTCTTTGTTTCTTTTAGGATTTTCTTTCCATCCCATGGAATGCCTGCTTGTATGCCCAGACATTTATTGTGTTGAGCTTTGATGAGAACCCCTTCCAGCCGATCTATTTCCCATGGAGGTATAGAGTTGTATTCTTTCTATCGGCATGCTGTTTCAAGTTTGAGAATATCCAATCCATCCAAAATCATAGTCTCTGGATCTTCCTCCATTATTATAGGGATGTTCTGAGGTTCCTCTGTACTTCCATCTTGCAGGCTCAAAGCTAAAGCTGCATCAAGATCCATTGTTGAGGGCTGCAAGTCCGCATCTGAAGCTGGGATTTTCGATTCCAAGGAGAGAGGGAAACTGGAGGGCGAGGGGGGAGATGGATCCGCAGGATTTTTGAGATACTGGGATAAGGATGGTTGAGATGGGGAGGCCTGAGAGTCATTCAAAAGCTTATCTGAGGGGTCTTGAGGGGTGAGGATTTGGAATCGGTTTTTGGTTTCAGCCTTTCTGGGGCTAGAGGGAGCAGCAGAATTCTTTTTGGCATGCCTTCGGTGATTGGGAATTCTAGTGAAGCCTTCTAAATCTTTATTAGCTTCTTTAGCATCAGATTTGATCTGAATGTTCAAGGGACATTCCCTAAAGAGATGGCCATGTTCATGGCATTTGCGGCAGCGAAAAGGGATGTTCATAGTCTAATGGTTGAATCCATTCAAAATCATCGTGAAAGAGACTTACCGAGTCTGCAAGAGTTTTTTTGAGTTGCATCTGGACGCAGATCCTGACGTAGGAGGTGTATCTTCTATTTTTGGTTTCCTCTGCCACTTTGATGAAGGTGCCAATGTTATCGCCAATGTCCTTTAATGTTTCTTCTTTCCAGTATTTTGCGGGCAGGGAATACATACGAATCCATACTAGAGCATGACTGAGATCCTCTATATCTCGATTGAACCTGGGTTTCCAATCGCGAAGGAAAAGACCCGAGGAGTTGAAGAAGTACGGTCCACCCTCAAATATTCTGGTCTTATCCTCCAGGCAGTAGAATATTGCTATGAAGAAGCCCTTGGGGCCTAATAGCAGGGAGACGTGTCCTTTGGGCTTCCATTTTGAGGCAATCCACCTGTGTAGGGCCTTTTCTGTTGGCCAGAAGCCAAGAAATTTTCCAATCAGTGTGTGATCCTTCATGTATTGTATTTCTCCATTGATTCGACGGATGGGGAGCTCAACTTTGATTCGTTCTGTGGCTTTTGGAATGCAGGTAGCCGAAGTCGCCTTTGGTTGTGACGACCCCAGTTCATTTGCCTCTTTTTCACGTGTAGCTGGCTGCTCCACTGCTGCATCAGTCCATGCTGGGCTCTGATCGTGTCCAGATGTTTTGCCGCTAGAAAACAGAGGTACAGAAGATGCTGAGAGTTCCGCAGAATAGGATGATGAAGGAGGGGGGGAACGGGCCCCACCCCTCCCACTGGGAATGCCATATCAAACTGATCACCAGACGCCCGTAGACTGGACGGCTAGAGGCGCTGTGCAGGTAGGTGATCCGATGGGTGCAAGGGGCTCAGTTATGAGCATTTGCTGAAGAGGGTAGAGCGCAGAGGCTAGGGTTTCCCAATTTTTCGGCCTGACTATTATGGTTTAAAGAGGTATATATTTGGATTAAATGTCATTTAAAGTATGTCCATTTTGCTAAAATTTTAAATGTCTAATGTCATGAAGGATAATTATTAAAGGGCTAATAATAGGGACTCATTGGGTCACCATGGAAGAGTAGTGAGTTTTCATGACATCAAACTTTGCTCATCATGAGTTAGTTACCTAAATATAGAGATTGAGATTACATCAAAGAAGTCATGAGAAAGGATTGGGCACATATTTGGAGGTTTTGTTGAGTCAGTTTAGATGTCATTTCATGAGTGTTCATGATTTCAACAAGTATACAATGGTAAAAAGGATAGTTTGCTACATTTTTCCATGCTCTGCGCTTCCAAATATGGTGTTGCATGTTCATTATAAAGATTTGAAACCAAGATTTCCGCCATCAACTCCACTTCAGGTCGCATTGGAAGATTATCTGCACTGCTGCCTTCACTCAACATCGCTCATTTCTTCTTCATTTTCATCGGAAGTCATGGCGTGCTTGTGTTAGATTGTTGCGCAAAGGAGTTAGGGGCACTACATTTCCACACACTGTTACATTTCTCACAAATTGATGGTCGACTCTCCTTAACAAGTGCAAATCCAAGCTTATCTTTTTTCCTCCTGAATGAATCCAAAATTTTCATGTATGAGCTAGAAAAACTTATAGAAAGCCTGCAAGATAGATACATGTATCTTCGTTGCATTTTTGAAATTGATGCACTTCTGCCATTTTCGCTGCACTTTATCCTAGTTGTTGTGCTTGGACACAATGCCCCATATTTTGCATTTTTGTTGCCTAGTTTGCATTTTTCTCTGTGTAACCTCCACATGCAATGTATGTTGTAGGTTTAAAATTGAATTGAAGCTTCTTGCCTTACGTGTTTGTGGTTAAAAAGTGTTAGAAAACCTATTTCTTCGTGTGATGTGTTTCTAGAGTTGCACCTGTCCCTTTAAATTTATGCCATTAGTATCAAAGATTTTCAAGGTGTTTTAGGGTTTTACGAAGATGGATTGTGTTGATTAATATCTTGTGAAGAGTTTCCTTCTTAATTATCATCAAAGTTTTAATTTTGAGAGTCTTTCTTTTCATTACTCTTATACTGATTGTAAAAAGAAAACTTTCCTTAAACCCTAGACTATTCAATGCTACAAAAGAAAATCATGTCATCTCCAAAGGAAAGAAAGCACAAGGGAGCTACCATTGTTCAGTTTGAGCCACAATATGTCACATTTAGTAATGTCGACCCAACCATGAGAATGGATTTTGAGTAGGTGGGGTGTTTGAGGTTTTGCGAAAAGATTCAAGGCTACAATCTATAATTGACTAAGGAGTTTGCCAAGAGTTTTGATGAATTGTAGGCTAATATTGAAACAATTACTTTTCCAGTCATAGAGCAAT
The DNA here is from genome assembly GCA_000404065.3 of Pinus taeda. Lineage (NCBI taxonomy): Eukaryota > Viridiplantae > Streptophyta > Pinopsida > Pinales > Pinaceae > Pinus > Pinus taeda. The sequence continues at coordinate 26,101 of APFE030734501.1, forward strand.
CAATAGTTGATGCCACTGAGATCCATTTACATGGTGAGGAATGGTTTAAGGGGATGGAGTTAGATTTGGCCCATTTCAAAGACTTTTTGAAACCACAATACAAAGAGGGATATGAGTCTGTTGTTCCAAGGAGCTATCTACAGGACCACCATAGTAAACTGATGAAGGTGATTCAAAGATATTTTGCATTTAACAAATTTTATCAGTATCATATTGATCGGAATCTGGTTTAGGGGCAAATTTTTTCTCAAAAATCAAAGTGCTCGAAATCGCTCAAAATCTAAAATATCATGTCCGCCTCGGTGATACAATCCCAAATCAAATTGTTTCAATAAAAACAGAGTTCATTTGAGAAAAATAGAGCCTACTATCCGTTTTGTCAAACATGCAAAATTTTGTGACTAGGATGCTAACTAGGCATCTGTACAATCCAGTCAGCAAAAAGATTATTCCAGGGAATATTCCCACAGGTGGCTCAATTTGATTTTGACACTTGTCGGCACATTATTGGTCAATGAAATTAGGTGGACCAATGAGAGGGTGACATGTGGCGAGCCTAGAGGCCACCACGTGCCCTCTCAAAGGTCATGTAAACGTTTATTGGCAGCCCAGGGAACTGAAACCATGACCTCGCCTACACAAGACCAATGCTCCACCATTATGCCACACCATATATCTTAACATATAATGGTCACATTATTTATTTGAAGTTTAATATGTGGCGTATTGGAGGTAACTGCTAGCATTAAGTGCTAGCTTCGCCATTAACAAATCAAGGAGGTTTAAATTTAATTAACCATTACTTAACCCTTAATTAATGGAAGATTAGGTTGGAGGATTAGGTTGGTAGGTCCGATAAATTCAGCGATAACTCCAAATTTTGAGGATTTAACTAGAGTTTCTCCAGTTTTGGTGGAGTTTTCCTATGGAAAACTGAAGAGGCCATAACTTTGGCATATTTCGACTAATTTTGGCTCAGAAAGAGTCATTCCTAAATGATTTGGATTATTTGAACACAATAGAATAGGTTTCCAAGGCATAAAGGCATTTATGTATCTGATGTTTTTACATTGAAGTATAAGGAAGCCTAGGGCCACCAGGAGAGGAGGTCAAGCCTAGATCATTTAAAGTCCAATTGCAGAGATTGGAGAGTCATTTTTGGGGGTTTTGGGTCTTTTGAATCCAATGGAGAAGGTTTCAAAGCCATTGGAGCACTAAAGGTGCATGTAATCAGATAATTGACCATTAATCCAAAGAGGGCCTAGCCATTGAACCAAGTCCAAGGAGATGTAGCCCAAGAGGGGTGAACTCCTTTATCATCTTTGTGTTATGAGTTTGCTATGTTTTATTTATCTACAATTTACTTGCTTTATATGTGTTTTTAAATAGCTAATTAACCTCATACATTGCTCATAAAAGATACTCAATACTTGACACATAATTCCTCACATTTTGGTTAAAATGAGACAATCCTAAACACATTTTTAATACTGATGAGGGAGCTTGCATAGCATTAACAATTTTTCCCAACATTTCAGATCACATATTAAGCTTCTAATTCATTTTACAAGTAGGAAACCTTTGAATCATCCTTACTATTTACTTAGGAGTCTTAGAAAAATGGAAGACAGAGTTCAAGAAAAGGGGAGTTAGATTGAACCATTTCATTTTCCATTGATTAAACTATTGGTGATAAAGGAACTTGACAAGGGTATAAATTTTTGTTTTATTTAGGGTATATGACACAATATTATAACATCCAAAGGAATAAGATAGATACCCCACCAGTTGCAATCAAAGAGGCCTCATTTGAAGCAATTGACTTGGTAAAATGTCCTTTAATTAAGAATAAATTAGTTGACAAAAGAAGTGTTAAGAAACTTCACTTATCACCTAAGGTAGAACAAGTGGATAGGGGACCAAGAACAAGAGCTATAGCCAAAAGATTTCTTGTAGACCCTACACCTATTCAAGTTGTTGAGATACCAGAAAGTGCACATGAAGAAGTGGAAGATGATGAAAGGGATCAAAGAATTACAGACTTGCAAGATCAGTTGGACAAGGCTCATCTAATGGTAGCATATTTATAGCAAGAAAACAAAGAACCCAGGCATAAATTATCAGAAGAATCTTCCCATCCCAATGAAGGAACCATTAAGGAGAGCATTGGCACATGCTGTTGAACACAAAAGAAAATAGATCATAGATGTTGCAGATGTGTAGGTGATAGTTGAGCAGCCAAGGAGACCTAGACTAGGGTCTACTATCAAGATGGAAATGAAAATGAAGGAGGCTATTCAACTAGAAAAAAGTGTAGTTTTTTATGGGTAGAAAGAGTTTCAAATATTGTTGGAACATCATGAAGGAGTTTAACAACCAGTAGACCTTCTTGCAGAAAATATCAAAGAGATAAGATAAGTTTTTTTAATCAATTACAAGTTGTTGAACATGTCCTTGATAGGGATAAACATAATTTAAAGTTGACCTTGCCTCTACATATGCAAGTGAGAAATTTGTATACACAAAATTTGGCCTCGAAAAGAAGACTCAGATTAGTAAATCAACAATTGATTGAGGCCAAGCAATCTAGAAGAAAGAGGAAGAGATGCAAGTTGGATATACTAGAAAAAGCAACAAAAAGGTAAATATTCATCAGGCGGATGCCACTAAGCTCCAAATTTTGTCTTTTTTGCTCAATAAGTCAAAAATAGGTCACTTTTGGTGGAGTTTTCAAAAACATAGCAGGGACATGATGCACATGTTATAAAATCCTTTATGTTGATGAAATGGTGCAATTTTGAGGTTTTGTTTATCCCGTGGGGTTATAAGGATGTCATAACCCTTATATGTTTCCTCTAGCACTTTATATAAAAATAAGTCATCATATGCTTAGAATTTTGAAGTTGTTGTGAAAGTGACAGTTTGCTGCAAAAATTTGCTACATTGCCAACCAAGGGGATCAGGTGATCACGAGGTCTACAACCATTTAAAAGTATCTTTTAGGATTTCACTACTGTCACATGGATATTTTGTGACTACCTAATTTCTCCTTTTTTTCAAAGGAATGCCACAAATATATAGAACTTGAGATGCTACGAAACGAGGAGTTTTGCAGCAGATGCTGTGTTTTTGACACTGTCTTGATTTTTCCTTGTAAATTCAATTTTTTTGGGTTCCAAAGGTTGTTTAATCATGGTTTTAGGTGGAATTAATCCTAAGGATGGTATAGTTACTGGTTTGTTATGAATAATTTTAATTTTAATGATGTATTAAGCTGAAACTACGTTAAGTAATTAGTTCCTATTTTTTTGCAAAGTAGGTGAATAGTTCAATGTATCTACTTGATTGACTGGCTTCCTTTGAAAGATTCGACCTGGCTAGATGGGAATGGAATATTTTTTATCTATATAATATGTAGAGAGACAAGAAGAGGTTATGTTGGTTAGGCTAGGGAAAAAGAGACTTTGTATGCACTGTATTTTCTAAAATTGTTTTCAGTGAATGAAAGACAAAAGGTGATTTGCAGGGATTCTTGTGTCAGATCTTGGTGGTGTTGTGCTTCTTTAATGTTGTAAGTTTGTCTTATTTTTTTTACATATCTTGAATGTATGTCTTCATGCTTGAAAGAATTAGATTTTTAGCTCAGATTTCATCTAAAAGGTGCTCTGATTCAGTTTTACCAAGTGATCTATGTTTTCTTCTTAAAGAAACATTCAAAATTTATTTGCAGTTTGATATTCTTTGTGTTATTTCCATATTTTCTCACACTCACCCTCCTATAATGAATCAATTCCATCACCAAGACTTCCTACCTTGCCCTTGTGGAAAAACCCTTTCTCTCTTCTTCTTATCACTGAACAAATAATAAATTTGACATGACTCCATGCCCAATGGATCTCTCTCCTTTCTTACCAGTAAACCTCTGAAAACCAGACCTTATTGAGCACTATACCTAGCCTAATATCAGATTAATAAAAAACCTAAGTGAGAGGGCCCTCTCCAAGGCTAGAACGGCTAGATTCTAACCTAAAAGTGGTTTTGTGGTTACCTCTGAAATTTCTCTCCTCAGCCTAGGGAAAATTATGAAGTGCTAATAGAGTCAAGAATGTGTTATTTTTTAATGGGTTGAAGCATAATCTTTTCAGTGTGTCTCAAATGTGTGATAAAAGTTATGATGTGCTTTTCAAAGCTAAAAAATGTCAAATCAAGTCTGCAGGAACTAGAGAAGTTGTAGTTGAAGTTGTGAGAATAGACAATAATGTTTATGTACTAAAAGAGAAGACACAAAGGTGCTACTTATCAAATATTGATGAGACTTGGATGTCTCATAGGAGACTTGGAGATATGAATTTTGATCAGATAGTCAGATTGGGCAAGAAGAATGTTGTTAAATAATTTCCAAATCTTTCAAAGCCCGAGAATATTATTTGCAAGTCTTTCGAGTTGGGAAAGCAAGTTTGCGTCTCATTCAAGTCCAAGTAGAGTTCAACATCCAAGCCATTACAAGTAGTTCATATGGACTTATGTGGACCCTCAAGTCTAACATAGTGACCCATAGGTAAATTATATTTCATGCTTATCATTGATGATTTCAGCAGAATGATGTGGGTTGCATTCCTTAGAGAAAAATCAGATTCTTTTGAGAATTTTAAAGACTTTAAAGCCATGGATGATAATGAAACTGATTGTAAAATAAAAAGAATAAGGTATGATAATGGAGTTGAGTTTACGTTAAAATAATTTGATGATTTTTGCAAGTAATATTGCATAAAAAGGAATTTTACTATAACAAAAATTCCATAGCATAATGGTGTAGTAGAGGGAGAAAATAGATCAGTTTAGCAGTTGTCTAGAGCTATGATGAGTGAAAGAAATATCCAACAGATATTTTGGGCTGAAGCCATTCACACGAAAGTAATTATTCTCAACAAATATCACTTTAGACCAAATAGTGATAAGACTCCCCATGGGATTCTGTATGGAATACCTACAATATTCAAGCATTTTAGATTTTTTGGAAACAAGTATACATCAAGAGGAATGACGACAAGATTGGTAATTTTGATGCAAGGGTTGATGTACTTTTATTGGATATTCTCATAATAGCAAGGGATATAGATGCTACAATAAGAATACATAGATGATTTTTGATTGAATTGATGTCAAAGCGGATGGAAATATTAAATTTGAATTTAATCAGGCAATGAATACCAGATTCTCTCCATTCAACAATGGTGATAAGGCCAAAGATCCATTTTCAGATGAAGAAAATGAAGATCCCCCTACTCCTCAAGCCAAAGATCCTTCAAGATATGTGCAAAATCACCACCCAATTCATCAAATTGTTGGTGATTTAAACATAGGTGTACATACTATAAGAAAGTTGTTAAATCCCCCTACTCAAGCACATAACTATGTTATCCATGAAGGAACCAAAGGATGTTGTGCAGGCTATCTAGGATGATAATTGGTTAAAAGTTATGCATGAATAACTAGACCAGATTGAGAAAAATCATACATGGGAGCTTATTCCTAAACCAGCAGACAAGAATTTCATAGGCACAAAGAGGGTCTTTATGAATAAATAGAATGAACATGGTGAAATGGTCAGAAACAAGGAAAGATTGGTGTTCAAATCCTATGGACAAATTAAAGGTCTGGATTTTGATGAAACTTTTTCTCTTGTTACTTGATTAAAGGCAAATAGAATGTTTTTGGCATCTGCTTGTTTCAAGAAATTCAAGGTATATTATATGGATTTCAAATATGCCATTCTAAATGGAGATTTATAGGAAGATGTTTATATTGAGCATCCATATGGTTTTTAATTATTAGATAAACCTTATTTTGTTTGCAAGTTGAAAATGGCCTTGTATGGTCTCAAGCAAGCTCCATGAGCTTGGTATTTTGAATTGGATAGTTATCTTCTCAAGTGTGGTTTTAAAAGAGGCACAATTTATAGTAATTTGTATGTTAAGGCTAATGATGGAAAGTTAATAGTGGTGGTTGCCTATATTGATGATATTATATTTGGCAGTGATTCAGATCAACTAACTTTCTAATTTTTAGTTGATATGAAGGTCAATTTTGAGATGTCTATGCTTGGAGAAATATCTTATTTCCTTGGTTTGTAGAATGCATAGACTCCCAAAGGGATTTTTATCTCACAATGAAAGTATCTCAAGGAATTATTGAATAAATTTGGCATGGAGGATTGTTCTTTGGTGAACACACCAACGGTTACAGGTTGCACGATTAGTAAGACTGATGAATCACCAAAAGTAGACCAGACTTTATATAGATCTATTATTGGCATCCTATTATATTTGATAGTCTCAAGACCATGCATTATATAGGTAGCTGGTATTTTTGTAATATTTCAAGCATATCCTAGATTGAGCGATCTTCTAGTAGCTAAAAGAATTCTTAGATATCTCAGAGCCACAATGGATTATGTACTTTGGTACTCAGGAGGTAAATATTTTTCACTAACTATTTTTATTGATGTTGATTGTTAAGGTGATGTAGATGATTGAAATAACACTAGTAGTGGTGCTTTCTTTCTTGGAGAATTTATAGTTTCATGGTTGAACAAGAATCAAGATTCAATCTCTCTCTCTACTGCTGAAGCAAAATATATAGCAAAAAATTCTTGTTCCACTCATCTCTTATGGATGAAGTAGACTTTAAAAGATGTACAAGTGGTATATGACCAACCCATTCCTAATATTTGTGATAATACAAGTGCCATCAACATGCCAAAGAGTCATGTAATTCATTCAAAGACAAATCATATTCCAATTAAGTACCATTTCTTAAGAGAGCAAGTTGCAAATAAGATTTTCAAGTTGGAGTATGTACTAAAAAAGTAGAAAGTAGTTGATATATTCACCAAAACTCTCCCAAGTGATCAGTTTGAGTATCTAAGGTAGAGATTGGGAGTTGTTCCTCCCACCTCCCTTCATTATATCTTCCTTAAAGAGGAAGAAGGGAACCCAACATACATTCAAAATATCAAAGATAGCTTACAAGTCCACGGGATCAACAAGATAGGCAAATATTATTAATAGGGGGAGTAAGGTTGCAAGGGGAGCCCATTATTGTCTTTGCAATTGATGTCAAAGGGGGAGAATAATTCCAAATAAAAATATTTCAAAGGGGAATAAGTATTAGTGATCAAACAATAGCAGCTGAGAAGCTAAGAGAATGGACAAGTTTACTAGAAGAAGTATGTTAGATTAGTTGTATTGTAAAAGAAACTACATCACAGGGGAGAAACATCCAATGGAGGAGAAGTAATAAGAAGTACCCTTTTGTTTTGTTTTGTTTGATCATGGTGTTTCCATTAATGTAAAAGGGGAAGAATGTTAGAAATATGTTTTCATTGATGGAAACATTGATGAAGATAATGGATAAGGGAAAGAAGAATGAATATTGGCAAAGTATAGATGAATAAGGTGCATTGAATTTGAAGACATTTCCAATATAGCATAACACCTCAAATTATCTTGGAACCCACTCAGATGGATAGAGCTCTGAAAGAAATTTCCAACGGTATATGAAAGTTTATAAATTCCCTCCTGGATTAGAAAATATTAGCAATCAAAGGTAAGAAGCCCTAAAGTCAAAGGAAGTAGCTAAAGATAGTTTGATGGTCTTAGTTGGAGTTTGATTTGGTATTCAGCCAAACTTGGCAGAGCAGTTGGCAAGAGGATGACTATTAAATGATGGGAAACTCTAGTGGTGGATATGGAGTCACACGACAGACATATGATGTGACACCTATTGATGTGGGACTGGTGGATATACAACATACAAACTGTGTGGCAACTGACATGGGCCCAGTGCCAACATGGCAAGAGACAAAAGAAGACAAGTGGTAGGTAATGGTGACCTACCACAAGTGACATGGCATTTGTACATAAGGATACATTGCAGTGATTTTCAAACCTTTTGGGTGGCCACTGAAGCAACAAAACTTATAGCTTGTTGACTTAATATGTTAAAATACACAAAAGTTATTTGTAAAAATTTATTAATATTTATCAAATGTATGAATGAGAATGATGTTACAATTGGGAATGAGGGTCTTGTATATATAGCTAGTACCCCTTCACGAACAGGCATGTCTATAGAGACATGCCTATTTATTTGACTAATTGTTATTTAATTGCATATCATTATGCTTATGATTTATTATCTATTTTTATTATTTTTACATAAATTATATTCATAACAGCCATTTCCGAGTGGCACATGGACCAGTCACAGGAGGCCATGTGGTCCATGTGACATGAGCATGACATCATTCATATATTCAACAATTGAGATGGTTGTTAAGCACCTAGGGAGTCAGTTGTGGTCATGGTCCTTAGTTGTATTGGCAAAGGGGCCATTAGAGAAGCGCCTCGACAATTCGATGGTGAATGGGCTAAGTTGGTGGAGTTTTGGCATATTTTCCCATATTTGGAAATTTTCCAAGTTTAGAAGTGAGTTTAGATATAACTAAGTGGCACTTGATGAAGTTGGTAGACAACTATGTAATTGGCAGAATATTTGGTGTTTTTGCCATATTTAGCAGCCAACTACAGTTGAAAAACCACATTTAAAACTTGTTAATCACTAGATTTCCTAAAACAAGTAGATTAACTTAGAGATTAAGTTTAGTACAACATACAAAGACTGAATTTGAGTTCCACAGAGACAGACAACTTATATGAACATGTTGAACATCAAGACAACAAGAGAACAAGGAAATTATGACAAGAGGTGAACTTACCTAAAGTTATAAACGAAAAATTAAGAAGTATAACTTAGTTTGACTCAATGATTCATTTCAGAATAATAGATCACTTACTGAAGACTTGGAGAACACATTCAGATGAATTGACAAAATTTAAACAAAGAAAAAAATAAGAGATTCATGCAAACATTAAAGAATTAGTTAACTAAAAATAAAAGAAGCTAAAATTATTAGCCAAAATTCTTTATAAGTAGAATCGATTGGGTAGTATTGGGAAGTGTACCAGTTGAGTTAGATTGATGTTTCTAGTGTGGATGGTGGATTTACCAATAGTCATAGATTTTTGAAGGTGTGTGTGATGAGTGTTTGAAGTGAAAAAATTAATTTCTTATGTAAGGAAGTGGTCTTCATGGTTTGAGTATGAAAATTATATAAAAGATGACCAATTTAGGTCAAGCAAGTTGTAGCTTACAGCTTAGGGGTTGTAGCTCCTTTCAATAATAGCTGATAAAACTTAGGGGTTGTAGATCCTTTTATTTGTAGTGAATAAATCAAAGAGTAGTAGCTTCATGCTGGTTGTAGCCAAAAAACTTTGTAACATCAAGTAGTAGCTTTCCTTGTGAAGGAATTGAAGAAACATTTGATGAATTTATATGTTCCTTTGTGCTACTTATTGTCATTATCATATGAATTAATTGATAAAGTATTTTATGGTGTCCTAGTGTCTTTGTAAAAGTGAAAGAAAGTTTTAAAATTTCTACAATCTTGATTCACCCCCACTCTTAGTATTGTCCTGGTTTCTAACAAACTTCAAAACCACAACACTTGTGGTTCAATGGTAAATCTTTAGGTTTTATATAATGTTGGGGGTCTGTAGCCCCGAGGTCAAATCTACGGAGGTTGCACCCCATTCCATTGGAATATTATAAATATAGAAGTTATGATGTATTATACATGGCATATATTAAAATATACCATGAATTCGTTATAACCAATGAGACCAATTGATCCGGGAGGATCCAAAAAGGAATAAAATTCATATTTTCCAAAAGCTAATAGAAATAACACCATGTTGAAGATCTCATTGAGATGGTTCCAATGCAACTTGAATCATGTCAATCCGAGTTCGTATGTGAAAGATATGGCAATTTGAATATTTTGACCAATGGGTGGAAGTCAAAGTCAAAAGGGTGACATGATAGCTTATGTAGCTAACACGTGGCACACCATGGAAGTGAAATGTGGCCTGTAAAAACTGATGAAGTGGTATTACATATAGCTAATCAATAAATCTATTGATTTAGTGACACTTTGGGAGGTGCGATAATGTGGATCAATGGGTGCATGCCACGTGGCATCTCAGTGGCAGCGAAAAGGGCCCAGTGAGCCAGTGGAAACTTTGACAATTCAAAAAATAGCATTATGGACCATACGAGGTTTAAACACAAACTAGGCAGTTGAATGTTGTGTGGTCCAACCATTGGGCCACATCTTGTGGATTTTTAAAACATCGAAACATATGTTATTTATGTTGTAATTTTAAATATGGAGAAAGGGGGGGCTAGAGTCTACCATCTACGGCGTTATGATAAACATAACACATAGTTAACAACCACAACCCAAAGTTAGCAGGAAACATCTTGATCGCAAGTAGATATCGAGTTACTTAGCAAGAAAGGCACACAAAACAGAACGACATCTCAATCGCGAGTTGATTGCAGGTGGAAGCAGTGGTATCAGTGTTTTTTACTGTTTGAATACAACCTTGCTGACACTCAAAGATTTTCTAGGAAGTTGGGAAAGGTCAACATGAACTATTAGTCTCTCTGATGTTGATACTGTGCCACTATTTCGCTAGGTTTTCATACATTCATTATGCGATTTTCATTTTCTCTTTGTCGTCAATTTCCACAACAGGCAGTACTGGCAAAGAAAAAATTTAAAGGGTGTTGGTTTCAAATCTTGGTAAAGTGTAAAGTGGTAACCCTAAGTGATATTGTTAATTCTCAAGATATTTTAATTTTAAACATATTTTTGTTGGATATCTTTGTAGAATTTTAGAAAAAAGAGCACTACAACAATTATTTTAAGAATATGCACAGAGAACTTTGTGGGAACTTTTCTGCTGCAATTTTCTTTGACAGGTTTCTCTCGGAGCGACAATTAGTTCTCATTTATTTAGTGCATCTGTCCGAGCAGTGTGGTAAACAATGAGATAAGCGAGCAGTGAACAGTGAGCAGTGTGAGAGTAGGGAGCTTTTATGCAATAGAAGTATCAAGAAGTGAGCAAGGAGCATCAAATGCATTCAAGCATGAC
>APFE030734501.1:48769-95010 GCA_000404065.3 Pinus taeda
CCCAAACCTCTGTCCGTTTCCTCACGCTAGTCTTCCACCCGACTACCATCCGATCATCTGCACCCAAATCAAATTGTGCATAGCCATATCGGGCTCACTCGATGCCCAACCTTTACCCACCTGATCAATTAAACCAATGATTAAATCTTAATAAATCTCAATCTGCTGAGGATTAAAGCTCTAGGCTTGCTCGAAGCCCATGCTTTTATCACTCACACACCTCCCTCACCTGACTACTGTCCGATCACCATCCCCCTCATCCAATAGTCCACAGCCATATTGGCCGCGCCCAATGGCTGATCGTTACCCGCCCAATAAAGCGGTTTTCCCCCGAACCCCAAATGCTATTTGTCAGGTGCAGAGGTAGTTCAGGTGACCCCTCCTCAATACCACCTTCGCCACAAAAGCGATGTGATGGCCTGGGAAACTGCCTCCTTGCTCAACCCAAGAAACCACTCACTATTCATAATATAAAAATTCCGTGCCAATTTGCCCATTACCTGTTAAAACCCTGAAAACCCTAGTTTTCATTCCTTTTTCCCTATTTCACAGTAAAACCTATAAAACCCTTCCGGCGCCACCGTGAACCTCTGCAACACAATTCAACCTCTGATTACTTTAAAAAAATTTCCATGACTCCTTCCCCAGACGTCCCTATGCAATAAAGCCATCAATTTCCTTTCCTGCCAACCTATGTTTTCTTAATGATTGTTGTATTTTGTGGGTAATTAGTAGAAGACTAGAGCTTAGATAAACAATTTTGATACTAGTCACAAAACTTGTTTACTCCAAGACTGGAAAGGAAATCTATTGAAAAAACCTTCATTCAAAAGAATAAAATAGTTATACATAGAACAAAGAAAGAAATCATTCACGCAGAGACATTCACTGTTAAAACAAAGGAACTAGACAGAGGATATCGTCAAAAGACAAACAAATCAAAAATATATAAAGTTGATCAATATCCATTACCATATGCTGATACATATAAAAAATTAAATAATTTACTATTGAAATACACAATAAAAAGTTAAAATGTACAGTAAAAGTAAAAACACAGTAAAGGATATTGACAAGTCAGCAGGGTCAAAGAGTATCAGCATCAAAGAGTATCAGATGAAAGCCTAAAGTGACTAAAGCCTCCAGCATGAAATTCAAACAACAAAGAGCATAAAGGGCTAAAATTAAAACCATAAAGGCTAGCAGTACCACAATAAATGGGATATCATGAAAGCAGTTCAATAGCTGTCTCTATCTTCTTGCAAGAAGATATTTTTATTTCCTAGATTAACTCTCAAGTTAGTTTGAAGTATTTTGTAATAAAACCTTTTTATAACTCCTTCACAATTTGAAGTATGTAGGTGTGGATTATTAGACATTTCTATAGACTTCTTGATCAAGAGACTATAAAGCTATTGTATCATTGAAACAGCCAACAAGCTGGATTGATGAATAAAGACAAGATATTTCACAGGATTCATGTGTTGAGCAAAGTGCAAACAAGTATTTTCTCATGTTGTTGTTATATTTCTTAAAGTTTTTCTAGAATTTTTAATGCATTTCTAAATCTAAATGCTATAACTGGAACAATATCTCAGAATTTGTTTAATTACACTCTGTTTTAATAGTTATGCTTATAAATGTTTTCAACTAATATCTAAGTTAAGGAATTCTTAGTTGCTCCTTAGTTTAGGTTGTTTCTTGATAATCCAAATCAAAGAATTCTTAATTTCCCTTTGCTTTTGATTTCCCCCTATTCCTCGTTTAAATCTCGGTCTAAGAACCCTTAATTGCGTTCTCAGCGTGATTCAAACCATTTCACCCCCCTATTCCAAAGCCCTGCACTTTATTCTACTAGATTGCCCTTTGAACATTCCCTTTAGTGAGTTGATCCAGTTCTGTTGCCCTTCTGTTGACTCCATAGCCCAATGGTCTAGAGACATAATTCTATCCATCAGTTTAAAGAATCCCCCCATCCAATCTCAAATACAAATCAAAAAACCCCTTGAACATTCATAACTAGCCTAAAATCCCAGTGAACAGAGCTAAATCATATAGAGAGAGCCCTCTATGAGCCTAGGTTGGCTAGAGCCTATGCTCCAAAAGTGGTTTGTGGTTACCTCGGTGATTTATGTCTTTAACCTTGAGAAATTACTGAGTGATAACAACTCCAATTGAAAAAGATACAAATTGGAAATAATATTATAGCTTCTAAATGGTTTGACTATGCAAGACAACTCTATGAGCAGGTTCCCAAGGTTGACCCTCCCCCCTTGGTCAACACTAATACTGAACTCTTCACGGTACAAGAGGTAGAGATGGGTATCAAGAAGTTGGGTGTTGGAAAAGAAAAAGACTTAGATGAACTCCACGCAGAATATCTAACGTGGGGCTCAAAGATTCTTGCACCTCACATTACAAAAATCTTCCACAATATCATACAACAAGGGCTCCCCAAAGATTAGATAACTAGTCTGGAAATACCTCTTTTCAAGAGCGGTGACGTCAATAATCCCTCCAATTATAGGACCATTGTGATACACCTTTGTTTGCAAAGCTATTTGGAGGAATGCTAGAAAACAAAATTATCAAGTGGGCATAAGAAAGAGATAAGTGTGCTAAAGGACAAGTAGGTTTTAGACCTAAACATTCCACAATTGATCATTTTATAACTTTAAGGCACATCATTGAAAACGTTTGGGAGAAAAAGGAAGAGGTATTTTGTTTCTTTGTTGATTTTAAAAAAGCGCTTGACTTAGTTCCTAGGGATAAGATTTGGCACAAAATGGAGGAACTTGGAGTTCCTAAAAATTTGAGAACATCTATGCATAGGTTGTATGAAGAGGTGAAAGTCAAAATTAGAAATTCAGCAGGGATTTTTGAAATTCTTAAAAGCGATATCGGGGTCAGGCAAGGTTTCCCACTGTCTCCTACCCTTTTTAGTTTATATATCGACAAGCTTGAGGAGTGGTTAAATTCGCAAGGGGGTGATGGTATCTATTTGGGCAAGTTTGTTATAAGGCTTCTTTTGTATGTAGATGACCTTATTATGATTGCTAAATCGTCTTTTGGTTTGTAAGAGCACTTACTATCCCTTGAGCATTTTTGTAGAAGTGTGGGGATGCAAGTCAATATCAACAAAATGAAAGTAGTGGTCTTCTCTAAGAAAAGAAAACATAACCAACTTTGCTTCTACTTTGAAGACAAAATTCTGGAAAAAGTTGTGGATTACAAATACCTCAGAATCAACAAAAATCTAAGATGGAATGGTTATAGAAAGAAAAGAACTTTGGGGGGTTGGAAAGAATTTTATTTCTTTCAAAATAGGTGTAGAGAGGCAGAGTTATGGGACTAGAAAACCACTCAAACTCTTTTTGGGCTTCTAGTGATTTCAGTGATTCTCTATGGTTGTGAACTATGGTCCAACATTACATCTGACATGAAGTGGAGACAAATTGAGAAAATTCAGAAGCGTTTGATTACAAACAAATTTAATATTAAAAGTGCAGTTCCTTATGATATCTTGTTAAGTGAAACAAGGACTGCTCCTATTGAAGCAATTGCTATGGTACGAGTCATAAGGTATTTAAAAAAATTTGAGAAAATGGAAGAGGGTAGATGCCTAAGGTTGTCTTTAATGATAGATTGTGCAAGAGAAAAATAACCTGGATGCAGCAAAATAAAAAATGTTTTAGTAAATGGGGTATGTTCATGAATGCGTGTCCCATAAATAACAAAGAGATAAAAACTTCTGTTATGGAAAAGTTCCACAAGCATACCTGGGATAAGGAGCTAGGAAGAAAGAAAAATTACTATATTGAAGTGTTTAATCCCATTCATAGTCATCAACCAAAAGCATACATAGAGGCCAATATCTCTTGGAGAGCCAAAATTATTACTGCTCAATTAAGGACTAATTCTCAATAACTCCGTTGTGAAACAAGGTGTTGGAAAAGGCCGAAGGAAGTGTGGGAGGAAAGAGTATGCATTTTTTGTTCTTCTAGAAAAGTGGAATTAGAAAAACATTTCATTTTAGAATGTGAGCCTTCAAAGACAACATGAAAAGTTATACAGATATGCTGGCAGCTAGCTCTTGGGATAGTCTATTTAGCGAGGGGTTTGTCAAGACGCTGAGAGAATTTATTTTGAAGCTTCACAGAAAAAGTGCCGAATACATCAAGCATATGAAGAAACAATCAATCTGTCCCATAAGCTATCTTTAGCCTCGTGGATGTTAAAATAATGTCTTTCTTCTTCTTTCTTTCTATTTTAATTGGACTATTGGAATACATTTTAAACCATAAGCACCAATTAAAACACAATGAACTAATATGATGTTGCAATTAATACGATTAACGAAGGCATTTAAACAGTTATACAGAAAGTTTTAATTTTTATAACGTGTGTCACATGTTTCCTTGGGAATATTATATTTGTTATAATAGTATACAATATATAATATATGGTACAACTTAAAACACTATGAGTTCAACAAATATGGCGTCGATTATAACGTCGTGTTTCAATTTATTAATTGGGGTCACGTTGGTTATAATGAATGCATGGTAGATTTTAATATATGTTATGTATAATACACCATAGAGTCTATATTTGTAATATTCCAACGGAATGGAGCGCAACCTCCATGAACTCGACCCTGGGGCTGCGGACCCCCAACGTTATATAAACACAAAAGATTTGTCATTGAACCACAAGTGTTTTAGTTGTCCAATTTATGTTGCCAGGATTCTTTAAGTTAGAGTATGTCTTTTGTATTTTTATAAGTTAGTTGAATTTATGAGAGCTTGATTTTTTAGCAACCAAATATCAAAGATCTCAGTTTAGTAGAAAAAATCTCAAGTTTGTACTAGGCTTTTGAAGGCATTTTGGCTTGTTGTAATAGCAATTTTGGGGAGAATAATAAGAGGCCACTCCCATGGAGGCAGTACCCGGAGACGCATTCCACACTTGATGAAATCCATTATTAATTGATTTTGTTCTTATTTTATTCTTGTCTCGATGTTCTATATTTCATTTTTAAATGCATCTTCATTTAAATTATTTCATGCTTGATTTAAGTTAATTGTTGGTTTAAGTTTTAGCATTCACACCTGAATATTTTTACAAGCCAAGTCACTTTAAAAGATACTAGATTATATACTCACAAAATACCACTCTCAAATGTTTTGTTGAACTATGGAACAAAATACAACAATAAGGGATGGAAATCCTTATTCTCCTAGTGGTACGATATTTAACATATCCTGATAGCCATCTAGGGGAAGGGTTTTTATTTCCTCAACCCTTAATTGTGATAAGGTTTTGGACCTTCTATTATCTTCTTGCTATCCACATTCAATTATCCCAAAATTTGTGAGTAATGGGAATTGGCATAGCATCCACTTTACAATGGTTATTAACAAGGTAGGTCAACTTATAAGAGGCATAACTCTAAATACAAGCTCTAGTTGAGGTGAGTTTTGCATCATGGAAATATCTCAAAGTGTAGAAAAATGGGTTGGGAGCTATGCTCGCAAAATTTAACCCCTTGTTGATGGTGTTAGATCCTACCAACATGCAAGGGGGTCTCCCTGATTAAAAGTACCAATTAGACTTTACACCATTTAGTTTTGGAGACCTTCCAAAAATAAGGCTCGATTGCCATTTTTCTTAGAGATTTACCTTGGTTTCGATGGTCAACATAAGAGAATAATGTACATGTAATTTTGAATGAACAAGTAAGTATGCCTTGTGGAATTTTCAATTGTAGAATGTATCAAGGTTCTTTCACTGGAGGGGAAATAAAAGTGAGCCTTTAAAATAATAGTAATAGCACTAATATAATAAAGGCACACAAGCATATATAAATGAAATAATTGTTGATCAATGTAGAAATTCATGTGTAGATTCAATATTTCTAATGAAAATTTCCAAATCACAAGAATTGGAGCTACTCTATTGATCCGTAGAAGTTAATTCACCATATAGAACAAGAGTAATTGACATGCAAAAGGAAACATCACACATGCATAAATATTCATTTAGGGGAAAGCAACTTCTCAAAACCCCTTACTATCTATATTGCATTAATCAAAGAATATAGAAGAAATACAATGCTTTCTAAATCTTGAGCATGCCCTACAAATGTATAGTCTATCCCTTTTCCTGACTGACTGAACCTGGCCCAACACTTAGCTAATTTAAAGCCCTCCCAAGATATTATTTCCTTGAATTGTTCCCTTGGAAATTTCCCCTATTTTTTAGGAATTTCACATCAAGGAATTGTGCGATAGCCTTAGGTCAATCTCTAACTGCATGCACCACCTGTACACATGTGAATATGCTACAATTGATAGTACACTACCATGGAATATCCATCTCAACTGGCTAACATGAATTTTCTGCATGCAACAATTATTTTGGGTTGATTGAGCAGTTAACCGATTGATCACTTAGTGTGGTTGAAGTTCCACATCCACAACTTGACTTCCACTAGTTCTTTCGATAGTTAGAACTAGTTAAAATGACAATAACTCCAATTAACTTAAATATATTGATACAAATTAGAAATTAATAATGTAGAATTGAACTCAATCTTACCCAACTCAAATTTACTGAGTGACAAGAGCCATGTCACCTTAGTTAACTACCTCCAAGTATTTTGCTGAAATACAAATTCGATTTTTAATCTAGTTTGACCAAGGCAAAGTCAAACCTAGATTTTCTTGATGCATTTTCAACACTCCCTCTTAGCGAAAAAGGGATTATCAACCATCCCTATCCTGCACCTATGGAATTTAATTTTCCTCTTGACAAAGGCTTTGTCAAAATATCTACATCTTGTTCCTCTGTGGGAATGTACTACAACAACATAATCTGCCTATGTAGATAATCCCATAGATGGTGATATCAAATATCAATATGGTTGGATTGATCATGAAATAAAGGATTCTCATAGAGTTTGATACAATTATGATTATCACTGTAAATCATAGTAGGATCCATCATCTGACCAAGTAACCCAATAAGAATCTTTCTCATCCATATTTCCTCACATGTTGCTTGACTCGTAGCCATGTACTCTACTTCTACAGAGCTAAGTTCCATAGATATCTACTTCCTACTATACCAAGAAACCGTTTTTGACCCAACACTGAAAATTCCTCTTGATGTGCTCTTCTTATTTGATGGACTCCCTGCCCAATCCAAATTTGTGAAGCCTTGCAGCTTCACTCCCTCTGTCTATTTGTACCAAAGACCAAACTAAGTAGTGCCTATGAGGTATCTCAACACATGGTTTTTTTCCCTCCAATACAGTTTAATTGGCTTAACCATTGCTTGACTAAGCTGGTTAACTGCATCACACATGTCTAGTTGTGTGTTCACCAAATACATAAGTGAACCCACAAGCTGCCTGTAAATGGTAGCCTCCACTACTTCACTTGAAGTAGCATCCTCTCTACTCCAATATCATGCTAGAGGAGTCTCCATGGATTTGAATTTTTCCATGTGGAATCTCTGAAGTATCTCGTAGGAATACCTGCCCTGAGAGACAAACAATTCCCCATCACCTTGTCATACTTCCAATCCAAGGAAGTAGTGCATGAGGCCAATGTCCTTCATTTCGAACACTCTTGCAAGGTCCATATTGTAAGATCTTATTAGATACTCATCACCAGTAAGGATTAAGTCATCAACATATAAAAAAATCAATAATTTACCTTTTACCAAAATATGATAGAGGTTTGTATCTCCTTCACTTTTGGTGAATACCAAACTGGTGAGATAGTTACTGATCTTGGTGTACCAAGCATGGGGTTCTTGCTTGAGTCCATACAATGCTCACTTGAGCCTGCACACATGCGACTCTCTGTCAAAGGTATCAAACTCTATTGGATGCCCAATATACACCTCCTCCTTAATAACTCCATTGAGGAATTTTGTCTTCACATCCATATCATGGATCTTCCACCCCATCTACGCTGAAACTGCTAGAAATGGCCTGATGGATGAGTACCTTGCTACTGTAAAAAAGGTCTCCTCGTAGTCTATTCCCTTAACCTGAGAGAACCCCTTGGCCATAAATCTAGACTTGTGTTTCTCTATGCTACCATATGTTGCATGATTTACCTTGTAAATCCATATCGAACCAACCACTGATTTGTCTGTTGGTCTTGGAACGACTTCCCAAACAATATTTCTAACAATGGAATCATATTCCTCTACCATAGCATCAATTCATATTGGTTTCTCTACAACTTCATCGAATGCAGATGGCTCAATATCTACAAGATCACTTATTAGAGCCATGTAACCAATGTACCAATCCGGTGAACTCCTCTTCTTCCATTGTGACGTGGGTGCTCCCACATTCTCTCTAACATCTTATAATAATTTGTCACCTTCCCTAGTTCACTTCCTTCATTCTTTGGATGTCTCTTCTTGAGTGGATCTCTCCACTCTTTGATCCTCTACTTATGGGTGCTCCATAAATTACTGAGGTTCTTCCTTTGGAGCCAAAAGCCCCTAATCAAGCTGCAATTGAAGCCCCCTCTCAAGGACACCTCATTTCCTTCTCCTCAGCAAATTTCACATCCCTTCTGACTACTCTCATCCTGAGGGATGGAAAGTACACACAATAGTTGTGAGGTGTTTCTATGTACCCCAAAAATATTCCCAACTCTATTGTCAGCTCTAGTATTTTCCTTTCTTCCTTGGAAACATGAAATTAAATTGATGATCCAACGATCCTGAAGTGCCATACATCTGGTTTCTTCCCTGAAAAAGCTTCCTTTGGTGTACTCATTCCAAGGATCCTCTGAGGACTTTTGTTCTGCAAATAGATTGATGTGCTGCATGCTTCATCCCACTAGTGAAGTGGTAGGTCTTTATAATGTAACATCATCCTTTCTAGTCCCACAATACTTATGTTCTTCCTCTCAACTACCCCATTATGAGTGAGTTATGGGATGTTGTCAACCTCTGTCGAATGCCTTCCTTTGCACATTTTTATAAAATCATTTGACACTTATTCACCTCCATTATTGCTCGTGAGAGACTTTACTTTCTTTCTAGTTTCTTTCTCAACAAGTTCTTTAAATTCAAAAAAATTGGAGAATGTATGGTTTTTATTTTTCATGAAGTATATCCAACACTTCTATGATAAATCATCTACAAATATAACATAATACTTGAGCTTGGCAGTGGAGGTTATCGAGAAAGTTCCACAAGCATTAGAATGGATCCTTTCAAGAACTACATGTGCCTTACTATCCTGATCATTGAAGGTGTATTTTGTGTACTTCCCCAACATACATCCTCTTATTTCTCTAGTGGTACTTTAGGGAGGCATGTAGAAATTTGATGCATGATCTTCAAAGTGCCATGATGCAAACAACCAAGTCTTCTATTCCATAACTCACCGACATCTCAGCTCTGCACCTTCTCTACTTTTGTGCTCAATGCTGGACAATATTCCACATCTAATTTTTAGAGGTTCTTCACTCACACCACAATATTCTTCACTTGTTTTGTGGTGATGTGTCTCATGAAATGCTTCCCTTTGTTGAATATCACATCGTATCCATTGTCTTCCAACACAACTACAAAAACTAGATTATTTTCAGACCCAGTACAAACATCACATCCTTGAGCTTGATAGGGGATCTAGACTACCTTTAAAAAGTAACTAAACCAATATCGGTCACATTATACCTTCGATCATCTCCCATCTCTATGTGAATCTGGAGATCCTTCTCCTCTAAGTCATTGGAAAATTCTTTGTTCTTCGTCATGTGGAACGAGCCACCAATATCCTGATACCATACACTACCCATCACTGTGATTTCCATGCATGAAATTAGGGTAAAATCAAGCTTGAACTATGAATCCAAGGTTTCATCCACTTCTCCTCCTATGGTATTATTGCTTGACTTCTTGTGTGGACACTTCATTGCATAGTTCCTGAATTCATGACAATGAAAACACTTGATTCTAGACAAGTCTTTCTTCTTGCCCCTTGATTCAAATCTTCTTTTGGTTGGGATTTATTCCCTTTCCCTTTTGTATTTTTTAACCTTGTATAGAAATTACCTACAAATGAATTCTTAAAAACATAAAATATGCAATGGCGATAAACACAAAACGAATGCACATATATTTTCTCCTAGATCCAAAAACTGGGACTACTAGATTGATTTTTCATTATTTTCCTTTCAATTTCAAACACATATATATACATGCCAAAGCATTCATAAACCCCAATTCATTAATTTTTTATTAGAACATAACCGTAGTTCCCTTGACTGTATCTACTAGATACCATGGGGAAAAAACCATCATTCCCAAAACCATGTGCAAAACGCATGCACAAAACCATAAGTAGGTCTGCCCACCTAATATAGCATGCAAGGCTAGTTTTCGAAAGAATATAACACACACTCAACACCTTTCTTTGCCTTTCCATCCAAGGAACATTTCTTCTCATCCTCACCCTTGGATGAGGTCCCGTCTTTGGTGTTTCGCCTTATCTCCTCTTGTACCAAATCAGACCAAATGTGTTCCTAATTTTGTAGCTGATCCTTCCCATTCATTGAATCTTAGTAGTTGTGCTAGCTCTTGGGAACGCCTAGAAGGGCTAGGCTTACTAAATCATCCTCTACATCTTGATATTTCGAAGCTTTTCCTTGAGTGCTGATTTCCTATGGTCACCACTATTCTAGAACAAATTTGTCAGCACTTTCCACATTTCATACAAAGTCTCTTTCCCATGGATATTGGAGACAATATGATCTTGTACTCCCTCCAATACGATCCTCTTCATCTTGGAAACACACTTCTTCCAATCCGCTAGATTTTGAGCATCAACTTCCGCTAGTTTCAAAATATCATTATCAATGAATTCCTTCAACTCATTATCCTCTAAAGTGGCCTCCATGCAGTTCTTCCATGAAACATAATTTTAGCTTCCCTCAAGGTCATAATTGATCCTTAGTTCGTTGAAAGCCATCTTCTGAATCTTGAAGAAAAACTACAACATAATATGCAACCTCGAACCTCTTGCAACGACAACTTATAAATATCTTCTCTATAGTGATTCTAGCTTTGATACAACGTAGAAATTAATGTGTATATTCAATACTGCTCATGAAATTTTCCAAATCAAAAGAATTAAATCTACTCTACTAATCCGCGGAAGTTAATTCATCATCTAAACAAGAATCATATACATGCAAGAGGAAACATCACACATGCACAAAGATTTATCTAGGGGAATGTAGCTGATCAAAATCCCTTACTATCTATATTTCATTAATCAAAGAATAGAGAAGAAATACAATGCTTCCTCAATCCTGAGCAAACCCTTCAAGTGTATAGTCTATCCCTCTGCTTGATTGACTAAACTTGGCCCAACACTTAGCCAATTTCAAGTCTTCCCAATATCATATTTCCTTGCGTTGTTCCCTTGGTAAATTCCACCTATTTTTTAGAAATTTCACACCAAGGAATTATGCAATAACCTTAGGTCAAACTATGACTGCATGCACCACCTGTACACATGGGAATATGCTACAACTGATAATACACTTCCTTGGAATCTCCATCTCAACTGGGTAACTCTAATTCTCTGAATGCAACAATTATTTCGGGCTGATTGATTAGTTAAATCTTTGATCACTCGGTGTGGTTAAAGTTCCACATCCAAAATTTGACCTCCACTAGCTTTTCTGACAGTTAGAACTAGTTAAAATGAAAATAACTCAAATTAACTGAAATGAATTACTACAAATTAGCAATAAATGATGTATAACTGAACTCAATCTTCCCCAACTTTAATTTATTGAGTTAACTGAGTGACAAGAGCTATGTCACCTCAGTTAACTACCTCCAAGTATTTTGTTGGAATAGAAATTTGAATTTTAGTGAAGTTTGACCAAGGCCAAGTCAAAAATATATTTTCTTGTTGCATTTTCAACAAACAACTAGAGAAATAGTTCACATAGAAACAACGATCATTGAAACAAATACACCTCGCCTTCAACAAGATAAGCACGAAATCCATCGAAATAGTTCAAATTCTTTAGTACAGACTGTAGAAATTTTGCAAATTCTCTACAAATCTCGCACTAAGATCATGTAGAAAATATAATTGTAGATTAACTCGATAATGCAATATAATCAAAGAAAAATACTATAATCTAATTCTACTATCAATTTGCGGAAGCTTAAATATCGAGCTGAATCAGAGTTGAACACATATAACCAGAAGAAGAAGAAATCTCAATACACATGAAAATACTTTGGGGAAAGCCTCAACTAAAAACCCCACTATCTGTATTATCATATAAGGTGGAAATACATAGGAATTATACAAAGCCTTAGTTCTCACAACTATCCAACTCTCAGTACAATCCTCACAGATGCTTACAGGAAATCCAGGATTCTCACAAGCCTTCTCCTCTTCCGTCCAAGCTCCTATTTCCTTGCGCTGTTCCTAGTGGATGATTCTCACCTCACCAAGT
The DNA here is from genome assembly GCA_000404065.3 of Pinus taeda. Lineage (NCBI taxonomy): Eukaryota > Viridiplantae > Streptophyta > Pinopsida > Pinales > Pinaceae > Pinus > Pinus taeda. The sequence goes on from APFE030734501.1 coordinate 61,291, forward strand.
GGAACATTGCTCTAACACACAGTCAGAACTGTGCAATCCTCAAGGAACCTTACCTTGAATACATGAATGAGTTTACTTTATAGGAAAACACATGCAACTGATAGTACACTGTCCTTGACATTTAGCTCAATTGGGTTTTTCTAAAAATAGACATGCATGAGTTTCTTATAAGGGAATCTTCAGTTATCGAGAGTACACTGGTTGAGTGCATGCATGCATCAACTGACTGATAACTCACAATTAGTTCCTCAAACAGTTTGGAACTAATTTAAGTGGAATTAACTTAGTATATTGAGCTAACTAATTACAACTCAAATATAACTCAATCTTATCTCCTTAATTAAGGGATAATCTCCTTAATTTAAGGGATAATTGTTGCATGACTGCAGAAAGAATTCTAACTTGAATTTCTCCAAATAATTAATCTATAATGAATGAATTAATTATTTCCAAGCAGCTGGTGAGACTAAATTCTATTTTAATTCACAACTTTAATTCAAGGACAGATTAAAATTGGAATATTCTGGATTCTATTTTTATCATTTCTTGTTGCTATTTTTGACACTCCCTCTCAACAAGAAAGGAATCCAACTCAATCCCGATTGTGAACCTTTGGAATGTTATGCATGCAACACTTCTCTCTAGTGTTGTTGCTCTAGAAACTTCAGAAACAAAAAAAAACATCCAACATGAATCAGTATGATGCATCTGTCATCAAAGTCTTTGACTGTTATTGCCTCTGTCAACTGAAAGCTTTGTGCTTCGGTTGACTCTACCTTTCTGCACTGTTGTCAATCCTTCTCTACACTCTTCAGCATCTGACTTCTCTAGCCTCTGTTACTTTGATCTCTGACTGTATCAATCCCACTGATTCCTCCTGCTACTATTTACTTTGGGCTCCCATAGCAAGGTACAATCCATGAGATAAAACCTCTCAATGGACCCTCCCAATTTCAGCCTTCTTGGGACTATCACTTCACATTGGCCCACCTCACACATGGAGGTGTGGCTGCATGTGATCCCTTTGTCCACTTGGATCAAAATTCCTGCTTAATGGAGGTATCTGCATGAGTGGATCTCTTCACTCGGTCTCCTCTCTGCTTCTCCAATTGTGGCTCCTCCACAATTTTCTGAGACTTCTTCTAGGACTGCATGTTGAGAGGTAATTTTCTCTCCCTCTCAACGACCAAGTCTCTAACATTTTCCTTGCTCGTTAAGGCTTTGCATGCATCTTGAACCTCAAGAGCATATAGGTTCTTAACTCATGAATCAATCTGTTTCACCTGTCTCGTGGTGATGTGTCTAAGGAACGCATTCCCTTTACTGAAGACAACATTGTAGCCTTTGTCCTCCAACATCGTGACTGATACCAAGTTCTTATTCAGTCCAGGCACATACTTCACATCTGTCAAGGTGATAGGATCTCCATGCTCCCTATGAAAAGCAACCATGCCCACTCCTGAAACACTATACGTTTCGTCATCACCCATCTCTATGCGCATCTTGAGGTCTCTCTCCTCCAAGGCACTGAATAAAATTTTATCACCAGTCATGTGGAATGAGGCTCCACTATCAAGATACCAAACACAACCCATCATCAATGACACCATGCATGTGATGAGGGTAAAGTCCATTTCGAATTGAGAGGCTAATGCCTCACCTTTCGATCCTTTCGAGGATCCCTTCTTGGACTTCTTCGACGGGCAATTAGTCGCATAATATCCCATCTCAATTGAAGTATGATATGAATTCGATTTGCATCTGCAACCCTAAACTTAAAACTTTGAATTCTTTTCTCTGTATATTGTTCATAGCTTTGATAAAATTGGCTCTGATACCATGTAGAAATTCTGCAAATTCTCTGAAAATCTTGCAATAAGATCATGTAGAAAATCTGATTGTAGATTAACCTGATAATGCAATATAACAAAAGCAAAATACTATAATGTACTTCTACTATCAATTTGCAGAAGCTTAAAGATCGAGCTGAATCAGAGCTGAACACATATAACTAGAAGAAGAAGAAATCATAATACACATGAAAATACTTTGGGGAAAGCCTCAGCTAAAAACCCACTATCTGTAATATCACACAAGGTGGAAATACATAGGAATTATACAAAGCCTTAGCTCTCGCAGCTATCCAGCTCTCAGTACAATTCTCATAAATGCTCATAGGAAATATAGGCTTCTCACAAGCCTTCTCCTCTGCCCTCCAAGCTCCTATTTCCTTGTGTTTCTCCTAGTGGATGATCCTCACCTCACCAAGTGGAACACTGCTCTAATACATTGTCAAAACTGTGCAATCCTCAAGGAACCTTACCTTGACTACATGAATGAGTTTCCTTTATCGTAAAACACATGCAACTAATAGTACACTGTCCTTGACATTTAGCTCAAATGGGTCTTTCTCGGAATTGACATGCATGAGTTTCTTATGATTGAATCTTCAGTTATCTTGAGTATACTAGTTGAGTGCAAGCATGCATCAACTAACTGATAACTCACAATTAGTTCCTCAAACGGTTTGGAACTAATTTAACTGGACTTAACTCGGTAAATTGAGCTAACTAATTACAACTCAAATATAACTCAATCTTATCTCCTTAATTAAGGGATAATCTCCTTAATTTAAGGGATAACTGTTGCATGACTACAGAAAGACTTCTAACTTGAATTTCTCCCACTAATTAATCCATAATGAATTAATTAATTATTTCCAAGCAGTTGGTGAGACTAAATTCGATTTTAATTCACAATTTTAATTCAAGAACAAATTAAAATTAGAATATTCTGGATTCTATTTTTATCATTTCTTGTTGCTATTTTCAACGCAAATGAAAACAACATATATCACAAACATTCAAAGAATAGTATTACAATATTTATGGCATACACATCAAAGCGTGTTGGCTCAAAGAGCTTCAATTATTAAGAAAAAGTCCCAAGATACATCAATACAATGAACACCACTAGCTCGAATAGTGGTGCGTTAGAGCTACACTTGCTCCTCCAAAAGAACTGTCTTCCTCTCTAATGCCTAGTGGGAGGAGCCAAGGTGAAAAGTCTTTTTCTTGAGCTATGAGGGTTTATATAACAAACTGGGTGACTCTGCACCTCCCTTGTGACTCTTAGACTTCCCTCATGACTCTTTGACTTCCATATGACCTTTTGACTTCTTCATGAATTTTCACATTCTATAGGTGACTCTTGGACCTCCACTTTACATTACATTTATCATATATGAAAATTACATAATGATATCCACAAATGATGTGGAAAAGGATGACTCATATGACACCTTGATATGACATTTTCACAAGACATGACATGACATTGATATAATGGACTCAATGATGATGTGGCAATGTCAATCCACTCTCTCTGTTGCTATATTTGTGTCTTCTTGAAATATGGTACATGCATTTCTTCTTCTTCCTTCATAAGACTTGAAGGTAAGGAGTATTCACTATGATCTTGATCTTCAGATGTTGTTGCAATCTAGCGTCGATTCATCCTCATTCAGTGATCAACTTGACTTTGTAGCTTCATAATTTTCTTCTAGTACAATTTCTTTCTCCTTCTTTTTGATCATCATGCTGTCATGTGAAAATATAATACCTAGAACTGGAACTCAGACATGACAAGATGACATTAGTTTGAAAAACACCTAGTCTAACATGCTTCATGAAAATCAATGATTGAGCTAGGAATAGGTGTTGGACTGATAGACAAGCTTAGGGATTGCGCAATGTGCAGTTCTAGGGGTCAAGAGTGGAGGACTGAAGCTTGAGACTATGCAGTGGGCAATTCTAGAGGTCTGGGAAAGATGAATACATAGTTGAGGAAATCAATGAAGTATTCTTGAGCCTTGAAGTTTCCCAATGCCCAAAACATGAGAGAAAGAGGCATAGGGATTTCTCAATTATGTAGTTCAAGGAAGGGGGATGGTGGATTGAGGCTTGCAACTATGTACTTCACAGAAGGAGGCTGATTTGGAAGAGGAACTGTGCAATTGTGGAGGTCAAGGCACTATAGTTGAGCCTTGAGAATGTGCAATGCATAGTCCTTGGAGGCAAGAACTATGCATTTCGTGGTTCTAAGAGGTAAGGGATCAACTTGAGGGTTGACACTGCGTAGTGTAAAGTTCCAGGGGGTTGGGTGAGGTCAAGTTGATTGGGTAGGAGCTTTCTAGAATTTGACTAAGTGTGAGATTAGTGAGGTAAAAGTGAATAGGATAAAACTTAAACATGATCACATGCTTAGAATAATCAATGACCATTAGGGGAATTTTGAGGTCTAAAATGGGCCTCCTGAGAAAAATGTACAACCAAAATAAACTTTATAAAAACCAATAGGATTCAAGATGATGATGTCAACCATGGGGGATGATTCACCATTTTTGGAGTAAAAAAGTAAAAATATTAAAAATATAAAACTACTTTTTCAACTCGTATTTTCAACTTATCTCCCTAAGTTTTTACTCAAATTTCGAGTGGGAGTACTCGTTGGATGAAAAGTTTAATTCCTCATCCAAGGAGCATCCATGTTTCTTACTTTCGATGGACCCTGTTGTTATGAAGAATTTGGTATCTACGGATAAACACTAATTCCCTAAATAAGTAGCTATATCTAGAACAATAGTTTAAAGCACTTTAACCTTATTCTATAAACAATAGATAAGACAAAGAGAATGAAAGGACCTACTTGTACTTTTTCTTTCCTCTTGTCTCCTTTGTATTGGTCCTGTCGCTCCTTCCCATACTTAACATGCTTGAGAGGTACTTGTAAACATCAACAGAAGACAAAGAACCAATTAAAGCAAAAGATCTATTGATTACAAGTAAATGGAATCCGATACATTCACACATATAAGCATCACATATCAAGATGAGCATATGGAAAAGGTGTAAATACTTTATTGAATAGAAGGAAGAATTACAACCATGAAGCCTGACTCGAAGTCACTCCTCCAACTTTGGTTCCATCCACATCACATCATAAGCATGACATTCCAGCAGCATAACGACACTTATAATAGTCTCAATTCTCAAACTAACATTATCTCCTTATAATTCATCAAATTCCAGCCTGTGATCACTTAGATGAGTGCTCAATTTATAGGAAGATGGAGGAGGTTTTGTCATCAATGAGGGTATTGAATGGCCTTCCATACTTAGAGTTAGTTTCCATGGAGGAAGGGATGATAGGATAGGAGGTTACTTAACTCATTCCCTATCCAATTTCGAGCTCATAGGAGATGATAAGTGTGGGAATATTCTAGATGGCTCCAAAAGATGAGAATATTCCCAGAACCCTATGTGAATTTCACTCAATCTCGCCTGGCGCAAGTCAAAGTGGGCCTAGGTGCTCTATAGAGCACCCTAACATGGGCCTACCTACACTGAATAGAACTTACCCCTATCCAAGGCTGCGTTGGTCCCTCAAGGAGGCATTTCTGGAGGGATTTAGGCCAAAAAACTCTTAGGGAAGGCTCAGGGAAGGAGGCATTCAAAGAGGTGACTTGTCTAGGTGTAGAAACTAAATTAGGGTTTGATGAGCCCTAATAGTACTGATCTGGATGATGGAAGTTGATGTTCCCAAATGGATCTGTAACACTTGCTACATGAAAAATGAGAAATACATGAAAAAATGTGATTGCAACAATGTTTTTCATGTATTTATCATTTTTCGTGTAGCAAGGTCCATCAAAAGTGGTGTATCTCCCAGAGACAACCTTGGATTGCTTCAAGACTAGTGCTTGGGCACATCTAAATTGGTATGTCTCAAATTATCTACAGGATACTGGAGACAACATGTATGATCTATAGATACATATGTACATAGGAAATAGGTTGGTTCACTAATCCAAAGAAACGAAACATAGATTTTTGATACTTCTTCACTTGTTCAGATCTCATAAATAAGCATAAAAATAGTGGAATCCAAGAGCTTCAAGGTCTTACAGCTTAATAATCTTTTGTAGAGTAGGTGAGAGAGGATAAGGGAGAAGATTAACTCATCATGTAGAGCATAAGGCTTAAAGACTTCTATATTCAACACATAGATCTTGGAGCGGTAAGGATTTCTATGCTTATTTGGGTTACAAGTAGAAATAAAGAATGAAGGAAGAACTAAAAGCTATGGTTCATGTGTTGCAGATTTAAAGATCTAATATCAATAGTCATCATAGGCATATACATAAACAATGTTCAGACAAATGAATTTGTGAAACAGCTATAGGAATTTGCAATAAAATATAGATACTAATGAATCTGTGAAGGATCTTGAAACACATCTAGCAACAATAATTACATGAGTTCAGGGAAGAAGCATGAACATAAAATGAGTTAGACAAAGGGGAACACATACTGTAATCCTTTGAAGAGGGACTTACCACTATTTCCTTGATATTCTGAAAATATCTGTATTGCAAAGGAAATACAGTCTAAAATTATAACATGAAATGCTTTCTCTAGAATTTCTGAACCTTTTCTAAGTCTTCTTTCCCCTATTTATCTGGACATGGGAGAAATAAGATACATTACAACAAAAATATATCTCTCCTAGATTTAGTTGTCAGGTTGACTAGCTGTATCAGTCAAGAATGGCTCTGTGGCCCAAAAATATATTACAGAAATGAATGCCTCATTGAAGCGACGCATGTTACATGACATAAAAAATGAATATCAGTCAAAGAGAAGCATTAGCTGTCTTAGTGCCCATCCCGGTCATAACCACTGTTACATATTGCAGTTTGATTGTTGTATGGCCCTTTCGTGCTTCTCAGTCGGCTCCCATCACTTCTTTCTTTATTGCTTGAAGGCCTTCCTCTATGGAGTAGGGGTTGGGTCACCTGTTAGTGCTAGTATTTGTGGTCCTTTTCTGTGTAGAGGGATGAGGCTCCATACCAAGCCATTCATTCGGGGAATTTTGAGGTCTAAAATGGGCCTCCTAAGGGAATTATAAATTAATAGTGGAAATAATAAAATAATATTAGATTACATCATCAAATTTTAGAGGGAAAAAAGAAAAAAACTACTTTTTCAACTCATATTTTCAACTTATCTCCCTATGGGTTTACTGAGATTTTGAGTGGGAACACTCGTTGGATGCATAATTTGATTCCTCATTCAAGGAATACCCATGTTGCATACTTTTGATGGACCTTGCTACATGAAAAATGCAAAATACATGAAAAATGTGACTGCAATCAAGTCTTTTCATGTATTTATCATTTTTCATGTAGCAGGGCCCATTGGAAGTATGCAACATTGGTACTCCTCGAATGAGGAATTAAAATTTTCATCCAACAAGTACTCTCGCTTGAAATTTGAGTAAAAACTTAGGAAGATAAGTTGAAAATATGTGTTGAAAAAGTAGTTTTATTATTTTATTAGTTTTTAATCTTTTTAATTTTTTACCCCAAAAATGGTGAATCATCCCCCATGGTTGACATCATCATTTTGAATCCTATTGGTTATTATAAAGTTTATATTGGTTGTACATTTTTTTTAGGAGGCCCATTTTAGACCTCAAAAGTTCTCTAATGAATCCTTCTGAGTCCCTTGTACTGCTCCATCGCTACGCCATGCTCTATTAAAGTCTTCTAGCTACCAACCCATCCACCCATTAAACCTTTGTACTGCACCATCGGGGTCTTGCAGTAGCAGGTGATATGCAATCGATTGTAATAGTATAGACTCGAGAGTGCAATCTTTTTCTTTTCAAATAGGTGAAATGTGAATTTTGGATTTCCCCCTTAGCCCCTCGTGTGACTTTCTTCATATGACCAAGAGCTAGAACCAAGGGCTGAGCCCTCAGGTGATAAGGCCTTTGGACCTATGTCTGGAGGCCTTTCCCTTTGTTACCACAAATCTCGCATATCAACACTTTAACTATGCTTTACCCTTTTTCCTTCACGTAGATCAACAGTCCGAATGCTAGATCCTTGTGGACAACATTGTAATAATTTATCACATCCCGGGGGGGGGGTCCCACATATCGCAATCACTCTACACCATTTTCTTTAGCCATTTTCCCCTTAGCAGCTGTGATCATCTTTCCATGGGGTGACGTCATCACTGCCACATGTAGGAGAGAGGAAGGGGGTCGTCTACCTCGGTTTTGCAGGAATTTCCTTTGTTAAATTGTTTTAGCCCTCTCACAAAGATATGACATTATATCACAAATCGACCCCCGCAAAGTCTTTAAAGTTTTTAGAACATCCCAATGTGATGAGCTACAAAACTATTGTGATGCGATATTGCGCCACATGGAGGAGAGAGACGAGGGGTGACTCATTCCTGTTTTTTTCTGCTTTCCTTTGTTAAACTTTTTCGGCCCTCCCCTGGTGATTTCTCATTATATCGCAAATCGGCCCCACGCAAGGTCTTTTAAGTTAGAACCCCATCGATCCATAGATATTGCGAGATTACGGAATGCGGGGTCATCGTGAAGTGGGAACCCACCACGTGGAGGAGAGAGAAGGGGGGCGACCCGGCTCTGTTTTTCCCACCTTTCATGTGTTGAACTCTTTCAGCCCTCCCCTAGCAGTGTAACACTTTGTCACAGAGCGACCCCCGCACGGTCTTTGGGGTTTGCTGTGAGTGCAGGCCTTTGGTGAAGGCCGATTTACAGGATTTTTGTCATACTTAGCCATTTTTCTTCTTTTGCTGGGTTTTTCCATGGTAATCTTCCAAGTACTTTAACTTTGCTCCAAGAGTCCATTTTTGGACTTTGATATGCCATTGGAAATCTTTTCTGAGCATTAGGCATTGGAGGGGGGCTGATCAAGCTCTGAGATCTTATGTGGCCTAGGAAAGTGGCTTCAAACTTCACTGCTCTTGGACAATCTTGACCAAATGAAATCCATAATGCAGTGAGTGACAACATTGGCTCCAACTTGTGACAGTGCCTTGCTAGCAAGGTATTGAGGACCTGTAGACCAGTAGCCTTTCCTTCCATTAGGCATGGAGTTATTTTTAAACAAAATATAATTATGTGAAAAAGGAATTTTTGATAATAAATTGAAAAACTCAAATAACAATTTCAACACACACCGAATATTTACAATGAGCAAGAGACAAATATCTCTAATTTTGAAAACAAAATTTTAGGAACTAATAATTTATAGGCAGTTCCAGTAGTTCGCCATCCAAGTTTTCAAGCATGTAAGTGTTGTTTCTCCTCTCTTATGCAATCTTGAAGGGGCCCAACCATAGTGGATCAAATTTCCCATGCTTTCCTTTGCCTTCTTGCCTAACATCCCATCTGAGCACTAGATCTCCTTGCTGAAGAGGTTTATCCTAAGCCTTCTTATCAAACAGAGAGTTCATCCTTTGTTGATAGTTTAACAGTTTGGTCCCCACTTGCTCTTTGTTCTTGTGAAGCTCCACCAGTTGATTTATTCTTCTATTCAAGGCTCTAGGCTCTTCCTCGTCTTCTTGCAACAACTTAGCTATTGGCATTGCTAATTGGATAGGGAAGACCATAGCCGTACCATATACTAGCTCAAAGGGAGATTTCCCAGCGGACCGTTTGGGTGTGACACGGTTAGCCCACAGAAAAAACTTTAGTTGGGTGTCCCAATTCCTTTGATTTTCATAGATGGTCTTCTTTAGAACTCTCACCATAGTTTTATTAGAAGAGTCAGCCAATTCATTCCATTGAGGGTAGTATGTAGTGGAGTGTCCAATAATAATGTTGAATTTGTGGTGGATGTTGGTGAACTTCATAGATTTGAAAAGTTGTGCATTATCAATGATGATTTTAAAGGGACACCCAAACCGGGACAATATGTTCTCCTCCATGAATTTTATCACCACTAAATTAGTAGCATTCCTAGCTGGGATAGCCTTTACCCACTTGGTAAAATAGTTGGTGGCTGTTAAAATCCACTTGTGTTGGTCGCTAGAAGGTGGGTTGATTTCTCCAATGAAGTCCAATCCCCACTGTCTAAAGGGTTCCTCTACATGCACAGGAATCAGGGGGAGAGGATAAAACTTATGTCTTTCAACAAACAACTGGCATTTTTGGCATGATCTAACTTAAGAATAAACATCTCCAAACAACGTGGGCCAGTAAAATCTTGCCTTGAGGATTTTGTGTGCTGTTGTCTTCCAACTATAGTGTCCTACATAGACTCCCCCATGGAAATCTTCAATCACTTCATGAGTTTCTCCCTCAACCAAACACAACAGTAATACCCCCATCGAGTCCTTTCGGTAGAGCAATCCGTTAGATATAATGTATTTCTATGCCTGTAATCTTAGACTCTGATATTTAGATCTATCCAGTCCCAACGAGTATCTTATGAATAATAAGTATTGAACAATGTTCTTATACTTGGGAGATCCCTAATATTTGGAATATATCTTCTGCTCAGCCATTTTGATTGTGCTATGTTCATCCTCTAGGCTGCCCTCCTTTGTGATCAAGCTTATTCCTAGAGCTTGACAGTTGGATTCAGACAAAATCTTGGCCAACCCCTGGCCTTTGATGAGCTTGGTAGGCTTGATTTCTAGCTCATATTCCTGTATTTTGGCTATCCATATGCCCATCTTTCCTTTTCTTTCTCCCTGGACTAGAATTCCTTTGATTGTCTTTGGGACAAATGTTGTGATTTCAGATTGTGGTACATACATACAAAATGACTTCAATGCCTTGACCAGTGCATAATCCTATTTCTCCAATATATCATACTTCAGCTCAGCATTCCTTAGGAATTGGATGAAATAGGCAATGGGTTTCTCGTAACCATCTTTATTTTTCTATAACAGTACATCAACAATGGATATGGAGAGGTGAAAGAAAATATGTAGAAGAGAACTGAATAATTGGGGCTGACTAGCATTGGGGCCTCAGCCAAAGCCTCTTTGATCCTAGTGAAATAATCATGAGGGGTGAAGCTCCACTTAACTTCGTTCTCCTTATTGAGCATATCTATGATACCTTTAACTATCTCAGTATATTTGGGCATGAATCGCCTTAAGAAATTTATCCTCCCCAAAAAAGCTTGGACTTCTTTCTTGTTTCTGGGCAAGGGAATGAGGTTGATGACTTTGACTTGTTCAGGATCAATCTTTACTCCTTCCTACATTAATGTGTGCCCAAGAAAATTCCCCTCACTAATGGTGAACTAAGAATTCTTTTGATTCAAAGAGAGGCCATACCTTCTGCACTTCTCGAAAACAAGCTTTAAATGGAGGATATGCTCTTCATCAGTCTTAGAAAAGACTGTGATGTCGTCTAAGTAAACTATGACAAATCTATCTTTCTCGGCCATGAAATTTATGTCCATGCCTCTTTGGAATGTGGCTCCTGCATTTATCAACCCAAATGGCATGCGGACGTACATGAAAGTCCCCCACAGGGTGGTGAAAGCAATTTTTTTCTGGTCCTAAGGGTGGACATCCACTTGGTTGATTCTTGAGGATTCCTATATCATGGACATCTTGGCTGCACCCACTACCTTGTGCAATATATTATCCATATTGGGTAGAGAGTAGTTGTCTTTTATCGACATGCTGTTGAAATTTCGGAAGTTCACAAATAGCCTTATCTCTATGTTCTTCTTCTGGACAGGTACCAAATTAGCCACATACTGTTGGCTTGATGGTGCCTAACCCAGGTTCAACGTTAATTATCCAAACAAATCCCTACATTACTGGCCCTTTCAGCATCAGCCCATAGAGCGTGGACTGAAGTCTCACCCAAAGCAATACGGGGGGATGCTGGAACTATGTTTCCACACCCTGAGATGGTCGTGATGTCGATTAATTCCCTCTATCCCTGCCTTTGCATAGGTTTCTTCGCTCTAGGGATTGCAAGACAAACCCTCTATTCCATCCTTCAATACCTCCATGAAAGGATACGATCGACCTTTGCGCAGCCCTAACTTGTTGCTAAGGTACTTTCACACTACTATGGCAATGTCTTGTATAGATTCCCCAATTAATCTAAGTGACTTGCCTATCTTATCAAATATTTAAAGTTAATACCATGTAACCATATTTTCGTAAATTCATTCAATTACTCAATGTAATTGCAATAATTCGCGCATCATATAAGCATAATAAAGGAAATGCATACATAAAACATTCAGATATATCAAAATACCAAAGACATATAAATTGCAGAATATCTCTCTTTATTAATATCTTCCAAGTGTTTACAAACTCTGTCTACCCTGCACACACAGCTGCAGGGATCCGCGCACTTAGCTGTGGACTTCTACCGTAGGCATTTGCACACTCAGTTGAAGAGCCTCTACCTAAATTACAACTCGAAACTTAGACTTCTTGCTTCAAAGCTATGACTCCATTACATCGTCTCTCATGATGTTGTCTCTCCAACTACTTAGAGCTTGGTTATTTTTATATAATCCCATGGTCCACATACCATGGGTAGATCTCTTATAGCTAAATTTACTTTACAAAACTAAGGGCGGACTACCCTTTTTGACCCATGACACCTTCGCACTCTGTGACCACAAAATGCGGAGTCTTTACAATTATATTATAAAAGTTTACTCGAACATGGGCTTTTAGCCCCTATCCTTGGGGGATCCCTCTCCCAACAGGCCCCCAACACAAAAATCATGACTCACCCTTGAGTCACTCAGTAGGCATGGAGATCTTTGTGGGAAGCTCATCCAGCTCGACCCGTATGACCATTACATCATCTGTGCACTAAGCCATTGCCTGCTTCACATATTCCACTGTCTTCTCAGTCACTGCTCTTGCGCTATCAGCCTGAAGTATTTGTTGCATCGGTTACAGAGTTGCAAGCTTGCCTTCAATATTTCCTGTGACTGTGTAAGCTTCCTCCAGTCAGGGCTTAAGTCATGCCTTCTGCACTGCCTCCTTGTGCAGCGCTACATCCACCTTTTCCTTCAGCTGCTTGGCTAGCATCTGTGTCAGCGCGACAGTTCACGTTGTGCCCTTAAATTCATCGTAGCATTGTTGTAGCTCGCGCACTTTTGTCTCTAGCCTCTATATATTTGGGTCCTCCTGCAAGCTTGTCAGGACCTCAAATGATTTCTCGAACAAATGTGTGTAGTCTGCTACTGCACTGTCCACCACCATGATTGCTTCTGTGATAGCAGCCACCCACTATTCCTTTACCTCTCGCGGTGTTGAAGGCTGGGCCCTCAACTAGAGTTCTGTATTCTGCAGGTTTAGCTCCCACTGAACCCGCGCCATCTCTGTCCAAGTGTCGCACACACCTGTGGGCAACTTGTAGATGCGGACCTCGAGGGACTCCTCCTCTGGAATGGCCAACTCTAGGACCATTATGCATGCCTCCTCCATGGCCTACATAATCTTCTTGCTCTGGTTGGTTGCCTCAGCCTCAGTAGTGATGGAAGCATTTCTCTCGAGCCCTCAGTTCTACAATTATTCCATCTTGCAAGAGGTGGAGTGCTTTACACAGAAGCAATACCAGGTTCAGCCCAACTCCTCTCAAGGTGCTGACAGTGGGCTTTTCAGCCTCATTTTCCATGGTCATTGCTCCATCTGGCAACACTATTGCATTGGAAGCCTTCATGCATAGCATATCGGCAGCCTCTGAAGTGATGATAGCCAAGTTAGTAGACATCGTACCAGCCTACAACGTGTGGGTCTGCAACTCCTGCAACCCAGTCTAGATGAACCCTAGGATGATCTGCTGTTGCTGTTCAAACTGCTGTAGGGCCCCCTTGGTGACATATCTGACTATGTCACCGATATCGTGTAAGTCACCCTCTGTCAATGTGATAGGGTCCAGCAAGGTCTTGGTCGCCTTGGATTTCTTTTTGGACCCTTCCTTCTATAGCTCTCTTGGGCGCTTAATGCAAGCAGACGTCTCCTGAGGGTCCACTCCGTGCTTCTCTATTTCTTCCTCTTCAGTCTCAAGTGAAGGCGACCGCACACCTTTGTCAGATCCTCGCTCTATGCCACCTATCTATTTTTCTGCCTCCTTTCCTACCTACTTTGCCTGGGCCTTTTTAGTGGCCTCCTTTTTCCTCTTCTTGACCAGCTACACCATCTTTAGCTTGGCCTACTCCTTCTTCTTTTGTGTAGCGGACTTACTTCCACCCACCGCCAAGTCCATGGTAGTGCGCCACTCTGCCGGCCATTGATCAAGCACCACATCAATCACATCATCTGTGGCAAGATACGGCAAGTTGTACCACTTCTGTGAAGGGTCCTTCCGTTCCCTGATTGATACTTGATGGAAATCAGCTTTGAACTTGGCATAGCTCTTGTTGGCTTATTGGGGCCTAACCCAGGTTCAAAAATGTTTAGCCAAACAAATCCCAAAACTACCAGCCCTTTCGGCAACAGTCGACAGAGTGTAGACTGAGGTCTCACCTGAGGTAGTATGCGAGGGTGCTGGAACTAGGTTTCTGCACCCTAGGGATGTCTTGATGAGGTATGGAGTTCGCGGATCGATCCTACATGCTATGTTACTTCCACATAGCTGTCTTTTCAGAGTAACTATCTCAGTCAAGTGCAAATGCAATTTACCCTTTTCTATGCTTAATATTATTATAGATCTTCAATTAACTTACGAAGGCATAGTACTTTCAGTTACCATTTAACATAAATAGACATGTGCCTAATCATAAATCGCGAACAGATGCATAAAGCATAATATAGAAACATATATGAAATATTCCAAAACCAACTTATCTTTATTAATGCCTTTGTCGGTTACAATCCACTTCCTACCCTACGCACACAGCTACAGGGGTCTGCGCACACAACTGCAGACTCTACCAGGCCTCCGCGCACATAGCTGCGGAGCCTCTATCTCCTATTACAACCCAAAACTTGGACTTACAAACTCATATCTACTAGCGCATTCAAACACCCATATTACTTCTTACATCACCAAGCTACCTCTACACTTAGAGCCTCACTCTTATTTATACATTCCCATGTTCCGCAGACCATGGACAGGCCGACACATTCTAGATTAAATTACAATATTTTAGGGCAGACTAGCCTTAGACTTGACTTATTACAACTCACACTCCGCGCACTTTGCGGAGCCTTTACAATGCCAATATCCCAAAATTGTGGGCTTTAAGCCCCAAAACCGTCACGCGGGGGATCCGCTGCCCAATAGGCCCCTAACAAAAACATTGTGACTCGTCTTGAGTCACTTGGTTGGTGTGGCAATCTTTGCTCGGAGTCTATCCAACAACCTCTGTGCTTCACGGATGTCGGCCACACATTCATCCACTGTCTGCTGTATCAATTGTGCGCAACGCTCTAATGCATCATTGTCAGAGGCATCCTCTTGCCTTTTCTCATATGTGTCCTGCATCTGAGTCAGCTTTCTTTCTGTCGTGGCAGTGACTGTGAATGATTCCATGAGCCAAGGCTAGATGTGTGCTTTAAGCCCTGCTTCTTTCTGTCGTGTGGCATCCACCCGTTCTTTCAAATCCCGGACTTCTCTTATCTTGGCCAATCGCTAGGTGAGGGCAACCATTTGCGTGGTTCCCCAAACATTGTCATAAGCCTGCTGCAATTCCCACACTTCTGCCTCTAACTGTTGTAGTGTTGGGCCCTCCTGGAGCGAGGTGAGCGTTAAGAGGGACTAGTTCAACAAGCCAGTGCAGTCTTGTACAACATGCTCTATTTCTGTCAATCCCAATTGAATGGCTTGGTGGTGCTGCTCTCTGACTTTTGAGGGTGTAGAGGATTGCACCTTTAGTCGCAGCTCTGTGATCTGCAAGTTCAGTTCCAACCGAACCTTCATAGCCTCTTCCTGGGCCCTGCGGAATCCAGCTGCCAATTGATGAATCTTTTATGTGGTGGGAAGTGCCGCTGACACAGCTAACTCTGCAATGCTGCTACAAGCCTCCTCCACTACCTATTCTAGTCCCTAGTTTTGGGCGACCATGCTGTCGCACTACTGGCTGAGCTGTTCTAAATTTACCTTCTGCTCACTCAAGACTTAAAGAGCGCGGCCCTTCCTGGCATGAAACTTAGCAGTTGCCCCATCCTATAGCTGGTATAGGGTTTTTCTGGGGAGGGTGTTACACAAAAATTTGTCACCGTCCCTGTTACCCCTTCTCCTGCACCTTGGAGGAATCATTCTGGGACCTGTGAGAAGTGACATGACCTAGAAACACTTGTATTGTATTCCCCTGAGTATGAACTTCATTTGCCTTGAAGACATCTCCTGCAAAAAACCCATAAAAACAACCCTTTTTCCATTGGCGCGGTTCCAAAGCATAACACTCGTGCCAATGGGAGCAATCCTCCAAAGAGGGCATGCCAGCTGGTGCTCTGTCTTAGAGTCGTACTCACGCCAGCCAAAATGGTAGTGCTTTTAACAAACCAACAACCGAAGATTCATCCTAGCCCACTCCCGAACTGAATCTATCTTGAGTTAGTTTGGTTTGGCTTCGAATCTCCATAGAGGGGAAGTGGTTTGCGACCTCTCATGGAAGCTTATTAGTGATAAAGCCAATCCCATGAATATTGTGGATGATCCTAACTCCTCCTCCTCTATCTATAAAAGCTTGTCCTTTTTCCTTAGGCAAGCTAGTTCCATAGTTCCAGACTTCCAAAGATTGAGAATTGTCAAGTTCATGCTGCAAGAAGCCTTCTTCATTCCCATAAGGCTAAATATAAGTAAGGAGATTCTTGTCCAAATAACCAAGGAGAGAGAGGCTTGTTCCCATTCCCAACAAGCTTTGTAAGACATGTGCTGCTGATCACCCAGCCAAAGGAGGATTTGACGTTAGAACTATGGTTGTATTCTTATTTGTTTATCAATAATACACGACTATTATTATGGTTCCACTCTTATTGTTCTTTGTAATTATGATGAGTTGTATCCTTTCTGACTGATATATAGTTGCATCTATTGGATTTTATGCTTGCGTTTGTGTCGTTCTTTGCATGTGGAGGTGTCCGTTCACGGAGATCGTGGGGATCGTGACTGGCAAGAGCAAAGGAACGGGAGTGTCAACTCTTCTACAAGCACTAGCATTGGAATCCATGTAGGCCCTCATCATTGGTCTTTAATTTGCAATTAGGAACTTGCGTGGTAGCGTTGTTTGATTGTTGCTAGACGCAATCTGGGCTAGTAGGGATTGCCTCTATCCGCAGAGGGGATTTACCTCCACAACGGAGGGCAGCCAAATTCAACCTCCAGCCCCTCATATCACCTTTAGATTTTGCTAAGATGGCACCTTTTGGTAACACCATAGTGTTCATTGTGCATGTGTGTAGCATCTGCTCGGCTTTGGCTATACCTTCTGCAAGGTGTGGTGCCATTATTCCTGGGGGCTGCACCTGTAATGCCTGCAACTGCACCCTGAGCACCCCCAACACAGTTGTCTGCTTCGTCATCAACTCTACTAGAGCATCCTTAGTGACATTGTGACGGGGTTTGCTATTGTCAATAAGGGTTCCTTCCATGGCCTTTGTTGTCCTTGTCTTTTTGCACGCAGGTGGCTACTCCTGGATGCGCGACCTCTTGAGTTGGGTCAAGTTTGTTGTAAGGCCTGTGCATTCTTGTGTCTCCACCTCCCCCTGTATGTCCTACTCCATGGACATTTCCTAGTTTTCCTCGATCTCCTTAGTAGGCATGGTTATGGTTTGTGTCATCTGTTCTAGTGCTGCTACCTCCGTCGCCTTCTGCTACGTGGCCACTCCCTGTTCTTGATGCTTTCTTTCCACCAACTTCACGAGGTGCAACTTGGTCTCCTTCTTCTTTTGTTGTGCCGCGATCTTTTCTAGTTCTGCCAAGTCCGAGGTGTGCCAATTCGGGGACCATGACACCATTACTTCGAAGATTGCATCATCTGTGGTAGTGAACGACAACTTTTCCCATGCTCGGGCTAGATCCTTGCATGCCTAGATATACACGTTATGCATATCTGCCTTGAATTCTGCCACAGTCTATAAAGTATTATATATTGTTGGGGACAAGTGCGACCTATGGTTGATCCATGTTCATAAACTTGCCTCTACAAATGTCCAAAATACATTTATCTCTTGAATACTCACCTCGTCCTCTGTCGCCCAGAGCGAGATGTACTTCACGGCCTTGGTTAGGTTCCACTCCATGGCAGGAAACTGGTTGTCTGTCGACAACTCCCTGGCAACCAATAGGATGGATAAGAGTAACCACGCATAGTGGAAGGTCTTGCCCTGGTCCTGGGCTTCCCTGCAATTTGTCAAAAATTCCTCACAGAGAAATTGCACCCAATTGAACTGGACCCCTTCTACACACTGCTCTGCCAATGCAATTACTGATGTTGGCACTTTATCTGCGCAACATTTTCTAATGAGCTTACTGGCCAATAGCTGGGTGGTGATGCGCACCCCTCGGTCCTTGATTCTTGCTATTATGTACCCACTCTTCCTTTTCTCTAGCTTATATCTGGCCTTCATAACTTCCGTGAGCCCCAGGTCGCTGCTCTTTCCGGCGATGTCTGCGGGATTGCTTCCTTTAATGGGCAGCCATGAAATTGGGTGAATCAAGTTGGCCATGATGGGAATTAGCTCCTCCAGCCAAAGATACCCATCGTGTACTAGAAACAGTAGCTACCAGATGACAAAAATTGTGATAGACGCACGATGGTAGTGGGTTATCCACCTCAGATGGAGTAACCCAACCTTCTACACACCTCACAACCATTTCTGCTATAACAAATTCTCTGCAGCCAACTGTGGCAAATTCTTACTATCCGCGAAGTCCCAATCTTCAAATTTTATATTTGGTACTCATCCAAGCAGCAAACTGTCAAACCTTATGTCATTTGGAAGAAGCGGGGTCTCGAGCGCACTTTTTGTGGCCTCTAAGTCCTTCGGTATCTTGGTTGTCCCTTTCCAAGGGGGAATGTAGGGGGGTAACTCTATCGTTGAAGGTACGTGGGAGATATTTTCCACCTCATCATCCCGTGCCTCAATTTTGGCTGTCAGGGCTTGCAAATCTTCCTCCTCTTCTGTTTCAATGGCGACAACTTTTCCCTTCTCTGTCAACGATACTTTACTAACTCTTGGGTTCCGTGGTGATACCCGGACTGGCCCCATTGGCTATTTGTTTTTCTGTGGTCACGGCATATGTGGGGACTTCAGTACCTCTACTGCCTTTCTAGGCTCTTCCTGGGTCATGCGGGTTTTTGGGCTAACTCCCATAACTCGCACTTTGGTTCTTGACATTGTGTTTATGCTGGATTCGCTCGGCTGCGTACTCACGGGTGGCACAGTAGCTCGAGGCTCACTTCTCTATACTAACTCAATTCTCACACAACCTAGGGTTGCTTCAAAACTATCCCACAAAATTTTATAGTAACGTTCAGATTTGAATTCGGCCATTCCCTCCATTTCTGAGTCATTAGTACCTACTTGGTGGCTAATCTCCCTGAATCTAGCTCGTAATTCATGTCTTAATGGCCCGTCGCCTGCTCCTTTCTACATTAAATTAGCCTTCTTGTCATGAATAGTGACATCAACAGTCACCCCCCAGCCTATACGCGCAGTAGCGCACCCCCCTAAGCACGACCGCAAGCCTTGTGACAAACGGGCCCTATGCGGAACCTCCTCTCCATGTAGATTTCCTATAGCCTTGTTTATAGTCCTGCACCTCCTTTCAACTGCCTGGAGCACTGAGACTATGCCTTCTACAGATAGTCAGGTGGTCACACCCCTGGTGCGATGGTGCACTTTTCTTGCTAGCTCGGGCTGCGGGCACCTTTCACATGCCTTTGCATGACGTTCCTTTGTATATGGTACCTTCGCTTGTGTAGTAAGGTATGGTTGTAGCTATGATAGCAAGATCGCAACTTCAATTTCCAGTTTACAGATTTCTTCATCCAATGTCATACTTCTCTTCCTCAGCCGTGCCCAGTCATCATCTATTTCATGAAGTTTCATGCTTCCTTGCCGCAGGTCTTCTTGCAGCTGCCTAATTCCTTTACCCAGGTCCTCATGTCCTATCTCTACTGCGGAAGTCACGATTTGGGGATTCTTCTTTGTTCTCTTGGATTCTTCTCTTCTTGTCAGTATTGGGATCATTTTTGCGCTCTGGTTTTTGCTTATGGTCCTATAGGCCCATCGAACCATTGGTACGTGCAGGTCCCAATCCATTCGTTCTACCTGGTAAACTTTCTTCATGACCTCGCATAGTATTGTGAATGCTTCATCATGGGGTATTTTCGTTATGCGTAACTCTTTCGACTACCCCGTTGGGTCCTAATGTTTTATACTCAGCCTAGGTTGTGCTTGCCCAGCATGCGCCTGCACCCATCGACACAGTTGTGCGCACAAATTGGTTTGCCCTAGCTACCTGGCTCGTTTTTGACATTGGGGACTTCCAAACCATAAGTGCATCCTCCTTCTGCATTTGTGCCATCTCTCAATATTCTTTTGGTTCGTCTGCCACCATTGTGCGGGCGTCGCGTGCAACTCCCAGTCCATCGCATCGTACCACTATTGTTTTGGTACTGAACTTCTGATTTTGTCTAAAGATTTCATCCCCATATGTGTCCCCATCATATGTTGGCAATTCCCTAGCTTCGGTCGTCACATACCGCAGTGATCTAATCATCATGTTGCAATTTAGCGTTGATACTTCGTGCAACCAGTTCTGCCAATGTTCTATTTCTTCATCTGAATCCAAAGTATAGGAACTGTCGCGCTCCCATGATATTCTCCTATCTTCAGTCAGGTTTACCCTATCTTGGTCTTGCACCGTTATCTAGTAAATTTCTTCCAGCTCATCGTCGTTGTCGTCTTCACACACAGGTTCAGTGTAGCATGCTCCTTTGGCTGGATCTAGTGGAACTACTATGCGTAGAGACTTTTTCTCGAAAGTCATTTTTCTCTTTTTCAAGTCGATGACTCCATTCATATCCGTAGCCCAATATATCCCTAATAATGTGCGGTAAGGGTTACTATCATCCACAATCTCTATTACCTCGAAGTCCATTTGCATGCTCGCACCTTCAATGTCCACTATTACACCTTGTAGTCTTCCCATGGGCACAATCTTTTGTTGGTTCACCATCCATAATTGAATAGGAGACCACTATAACACACTCCAGCCCATTCATTCCCAAGTCTATTTTGGTAACACATTCACGTCCAAACCCACGTCTAGGACTACCTCATCCATCTCATATTCGCCAGTTTACATTGACAACCTCATTTCCCTCCCAGTGCGCAAAGCATGCTTCCCCATCTTTCGAACTACGTGCGGTTCACCTGACCTTGCACACCTAGTGATCAACTCTTGGAGTCCTTTAACTACCTTATTGTCTCGTAGTAGCTTCATGCATGTCTCTAGAAAGGTAGTAAGAATAGACGAATCCATTCCCAATTTTGTTTGATCCTTACTACCTGAAGTAGAGGCCTCCTTGAAGCTCTTCTTAGCTTCCATAACCGTTTCCTTTGCGTGTTCCAAGTCAAGCTCAGATTCCTTCATAGGGGCCCTGCGAGCCCATGTATCATCCTTGGGTTGCTTTCCCTTATCTTCCCCTACGGTTGTGCCACTTCTAAGCAGCATATTCATGTTGGGGTCTTCTTCACATGGTTTAGACCTCATCATTTGGATATTTGAGTTGGAGTGGGCTATAGTACCCCTTTCTTGGGCATATGTGCAATCAACGTCGGACAATCTACAGCTTCATGATCAAACTAATAATAATACAGACAACATATTCTGGTCAGATTAATATAGTCACATGCGTAATGCCCAGGTCCTCTGCAATTATAGCAGATTAACTATTCGCACCCTTGTCTGGGTCCCATTCCTCCTCATCCCCAACCTCGCCCTTGAAATCCCCTCGAGCGATTGTTGCAGCTGGATCGAGGCCTCGCATTTCTGTCTGCATTCAATAAACTAGGTTCCTATCCATCATTAGCTCATAGCTCCAACATGTCCACTCATCGTGACCCACTGATCTACAGAAATTACAGTATAGTTGTTGTGGAGTATGGGTATACTTCTGCAACAGGTGAAAAATTTTCCATCGCATGCTTTCCTCCCACCTGACAAATCGCACACCAGAGTGTGGGTGTCACACTCGGCCCTGCTTGTCCATCTAGTCTTAATGGCATTGGTCCCCCTCCTGCCAAATAGTTCGCGAATACAGGACAATGATCCTTGTTGTGACCCTGGCCTTTAAATTTTATACACCACACTTCTTCATGCACCTCTGGCCGGGGCACCCTATCCTGCTTCAAACTCTGCATCTCTAAGCATAGGTTTTGTAGTTTCACGTGGATTTGTTGGACTCCCAACCCCGGATCTTGTACCAGTGTTTCATGCAACCTCATCACCATTTCCAATGCCTCTGCCTAGGTTGAGAGCTTCTTTTGTGAGAGTGTTGTCCTCAGGTGTGGTGTCAAAGACACCACAAACCACACACAGTGCTAGGCATCTGTCAGTGTCATATTAGCCTCACAGATCGTACTTTTCAGCCTCTAATCCAAATCCCAGGGGGTTTCACCTAGAAGCATCACAATCTCCTTGAATCCTATGATCGATTGCATCTTCGATTTCAGCCGGCTAAATTCTCTCTTCAATGCAATCTAGATCTCCATTATTCCAGCATTCGGGTGATCATTCGAGTGCTTGATATACCATGTCAGCGTGCATTCCTACAACGCACTCACCAATGTGGCCTTCTTAATGTTATCATCCATAACCCCATGTGCTTCCCACACTGCCCTTACTACGAACCAAAACTGATATGGATCTTCGTTCCCTACTCCTATGAATACAGGCAACTTGATCACGCTTGCCATGCTAAACTACTGGTTTGGTGGAGGTGGTGTGGGCGAAGATGGAGGTGAAGAAGGTGATGTGAGTGGTGGCATTAGCGGAGATGATAACTGTAGAATGTGTTGCTTGATCAAACTGACCGCACTCCTTGGAGATGCCTAAGCTCGCTCTTCCTCGATTGCTCGTGGAGGTGAAATTAAAGGACTATTTCCCAACCCTTTGATCCCTTTGTAGACCTTTCCGATCTACATCATTCCACTCATTAATGTATTCACACCAACCTTTTTTCACATAACAGCATCTTAATCTAGGTATTCAAAGATTTTATGTACTTACCTCGCGGTCCCTTGAGGAAACTTCTCTCTGCTTCAGATGCCTCTAGCATGTGCACCAACTCTAGGGTCCACACTATCAGTTGAGCAAGCTTGCACCTTCCCTGGCTATCTGCTAGCCTCGCGATCCAATCATACAGCTCTGAAGAGAAGGTTTCGAAGAATATCTCATGGATTTCTGTATATATGTAGCATTCCAGCCACCTCTTCTTAGATATCTACGGGGTTTTGTTTTCCTATAATACAAACTCGTGAACCTTCTGATCCAACCAATCTTCAATTTCCTTCTTCGTAGGATTCCAGTGTTCTGACATCAAACATCCCTTAGGCAGATCCTAGTCCTGGAAACGAAACCATTTGTTGGCTTATTGGGGCCTGACCCAGGTTCAGAAATGTTTAGCCAAACAAATCCCAAAACTACCAGCCCTTTCAGCAACAGTCCGTGGAGCGTGGACTGAGGTCTCACCCAAGGTAGTATGGGAGGGTGCTGGAAGCAAGTTTCTGCACCTTAGGGATGTCTTGATGAGGTCTAGAAGTTTGCGGATCGATCCTACATGCTATGTTACTTCTGCGTAGCTGTCTTTTAAGAGTAACTACCTTAGACAAGCGCGAATGCAATTTACCCTTTTCTATGCTTAATATTATTATAGATCTTGAATTAACATATGAAGGCACAATACTTTCAGTTACCATTTAACATAAATAGACATGCACGTAATCATAAATCACGAATAGATGCACAAACCAAAATATAGAAACAAATACGCAATATTCCAAAACCAACTTATCTTTATTAATGCCTTTACCGGTTACAATCCAATTCCTACCCTATGAACATAGCTGCAAGGGTCCGTGCATAGAGCTACAGACTTTACTAGGCCTCTGCGCACACAACTGTGGAGCCTCTATCTCCTATTACAATCGAAAACTCAGACTTACAGACTTAGATCTACTACCACATTCAGACACCCATATTACTTCTTACATCACCAAGCTACCTCTACACTTAGAGCCTCGCTCTTATTTATACATTCCCATGGTCCATGGACCATGGACAGGCCAATACATTCTAGATTAACTTACAATATTTTAGGGCAGACTATCCTTAGACTTGACTTATTACAACTCACGATTTGCGCACTTCACGGAGCCTTTACAATGCCAATATCCCAAAATTGTGGGCTTTAAGCCCCAAAACTGTTACACGAGGGATTTACTACCCAATAGCTTTGCAGGTTAGCATACATTGTGGGCGACAATCATGACTTGTGATTGATGGCCATCCTAATATTCATTTCCATCAAGATCCAAAAGATCTTGTTGTCCTGAACTCACTGCGCATCCTTGGTCACCCACAGCAAAGCGTACTTTGCTGCTTCAGGGAGGTCTAGCATGACCGAAGGGAAAGTGTTGTCTTCTAGTAACTCCCACACTACTAGTATAATTGATAGCAAGAGCCACACATATTGGAATGCCTTATTGAGCTCTTGTGTTTCGTGGCAGTTCACCAAGAACTCTCAGCAAAGGTATTATGACCAGTTAGATGAGATTCCTTCAGCTCACTACTGTGTGAGGGCGATGACAGGCACCGACACCTCATTGGTGCAACACTTCTGCATCACCTTCCCTGCAAGGATTTTCGTGGCTACCTTTACAACGGGGTCATATATGCTGGAGATAGCATACCCGTGCGGCTTTTTCACCAACTTGAATTTCTCCTTCATTAAATCTGCGAGAGCCTGTTCACCACCCTTGCCACCAAAGATCATCGCCAGATTCTCACTTGTATATAACAGGTGCGTTACGCAGTGAATCAACCTATTTTTGTGATGGGTATTGACTCCTCCATCCATAGACACCCATCATGAACCAAGCATAATAGTTTCTTGATCACCAAAACTATCACTGGGGTGCAGATATAGTGCAGCACCCAGAGCAGATTGAGTAACCCTGCCTTCTCTACTCCCCTGAGCCACTTCCACGGCTCCAATGTTGTCATTCTCGCATTTGTGTCTATGATGCAGAACATCAGCTACTCGGTCGCCAGGTGTGGGAACTTCTCATGGTCTGCCAAGTCCCAATCTTCAAGCTTCATTATCGGCACCCGTGCCAAACGCAGACCCTTGAAAACAATTTCATCTGGTAGCAGAGGGGTTTTCAGGGGAGTCTTACTCTCATCGATGTCCTTTGGGACCTTGGATTTAGGCTTGCATGGAGGGACATACTTTGACAACCATGTAACAGGGTCTGCACCCTGGGATTCAACCTCCTCTACTTCCACTCCCACATCCTCATCGTCCATAGAGATGTCTTCTATATCCTCCTCCTCTGCTTTTAGGTTTATAGCCTTGCCTTTCTCCTGGGCAGTGGGCTTTCGTGGGTTTCTCCTTGGTGATGCACGCACTGGTATGGCAGGCTGCTTTCCCTTTTTGTCTTTCCCGGTTTCCTTGGTTGGGGTAGGCTTCGGTCTCAGCATTCTTATGGATTTAGGGACCTCCGCCAATACTTTGACCACTTCCGGAGTGATTACATTTACCACTCTTTCCGTTTCCTATGCCAACTGCTCTACTACTTGTTCGGTATTTATAACTCCAAGGAGTGCTGACATGATCTTTTGCAAGAATTCCTGTGTGTTCGTTGGGAAAGGCTCAAATACCCCAAAAGCTATCAGAAGCTTGTATTGCTCACAATTCATAGGCGCCTGAGAGGTCAACAACTTAATTCTCAAAATTCCAAGTGTTTCTTGCTGGACAAACACTTGTAATTTATAGGGCATTTTGAATTCAAATCCGACCATTCCCCACAAAATCGGTTCATTAATGCCAGAATGGCAGGAGATTTTCAAGGATCTAAGCCATAAATTTCGTCTTAAATGTCGGTCGCCCACTCCATTTGGCCTTACTTTTGCCATCAAATCATGAACAGTGACTCTAACGATCACTTTCCAGCTGACCTGTGCGATTTCTCCCTGGGTAGCGCAACTCCCTTCACGTTGTCATGGACCCAGTGCCACTTCTTTGCTTTGTACCATCCTCCGAACACGTAGCTCCCTAACCCGGGCAGTGTAGTTTAGAGTCTCGTGCCTCGTTTCAGCTACCTAGAGCGCTAAGATTGTTCCACCTTCATCTAGTCACATGGTTGGACTGCCAATGTATGGATTTAAGTGATTGCCATTCACCTTTCCATGGAAGGGTTCTCCATTTAATTTGACGAGCTGTACCACTCCTCCATCGATAATTTCATTAATGACATAGGGCCCTAACCAGTGTATCCTAAATTTCCCTCGAAATTTATCAAATTTACTATCATATGGAAAAACCAAGTCATTTACCTTAAATGTGTGTAACTTAATATGTCGATCATGCATGCCTTCTCGCGCTGCTTTTGGACCTGTTGGTGAAATCTAGCTAAAAATATTTCTTCCTCAAGTTCATCCAGCTATGCAAGCCTCTCCTCTAGGACTCCGCAATCCGTCATACCTGTGAGCGCTACTATATGCAGACTAGGCACAATATACTCCATAGGAATTACCGCTTCAGCCCTATAGACGAGCCTAAAGGGGGTTTGTCTAGTCAACTTCTTGAATGTTGTTTGATAAGTCCATAATACTGCAAGTATGCGTAGGTCCCAATCACTTCGTTGAGCATTGCAAACCTTGGTTAGCGCATTTTGAAGCACTTTGTTGAATGCCTCTAGTATCTTGTTAGCCTGTGGGTGATAAGGTGCACTCTTCTGGTGGTATACCTGAAGTTCCTTTTTCAACGCATTGATCGTCTCATTCAATAAGTGCATACCACGATCACTCATCAAGATCTTCATACATGCAAATCATGTCAATACATGCTCAAAGAGGAATTTTATAACGATCGTTCCTGTGCAATCCTTCGTAGGTTGTGCCTCCGCCCAATGACTTAAATACCTCATCACAGTGATAATGTATCTTTCTCCCATCTTTCCTTGTGGCTGAATAGGTCACACAAAATCTATCGCCCACTTTTCACAGGGTTGCAATGTCATCTGAAGGTTCAAAGGAATCTCATTCCACACCTTGCAATACACTTTTGAGTCCTAATGGAGGGTTGGCCACCACAACCCTACCATAGAATCTTCTATGCGACTACTCTTCCTGCATAATGTCCTCCCGTGACTCCCCCATGAGCATCCGTGAGGATGATTCTTCTTTCAAACTTAGGTACATACCGTCGTAATATCTCATTAGACCCCATCTTGTACAGATGCCCAACAATGACATAGAAATCTATCGCACACACCACTAATTCCTTCTTTTGCTAGATAGTGTATCCTTCTAGTGTAGTACCTATCATTAGGAAATGTATTATATCCTCAAAATGACCATCTGCAACACGCACTATAAATAGCTTCGTGTCAGGCAATTCTTCTTCCAAGTTAGTGGGTTCCTCCCCTGTTTCGATGCGTGAAAGGTGGTCTGGTCCTGCGTTCAATCGTCCAAGCTTCACAACAACCTCAAAGTCATACTCCTAGAATAATAAGATCCACCTACAGATTCTCCCCCCCAACACAGGCTTATTGAACAGGAACTTCAATGCGGAGTGATCTGTATACATCTTAAAATGGCCTCCCAGCAAGTAGTGCCTATACTTCTGGAGCGCATATACCATAGTTAGCCCTTCGTGCTCAATGGTGGAATAGTTCTTCTCTGCTTTGGATAATCTTTGGCTCGCGAACGCGATAGGATGGTCCAAGCCTTCTCTTCCAGCCTATGTTAGTATTGCTCCTAGCGCTATACATGACACGTCGACATGAACATGAAACTCTTTCTTCCAATCCAAGAAGACTAGGATCAGCGCAGTGACCATCTTTTCTTTCAATATATCCAAGCTCTTCTTACAGTCATCGTTCCAACAGAATGTGACATCCTTCTTCAACAATTTCTCCATAGGCACGGTGATCTGGGCATAGCCTTTGATAAATTTTTTGTAATATCTCGTATGTCCTAGGGTAGCGCACAGCTGCTTCACTCCTTGGTGCTTCCAAGTTCAATATCACCACTATCTTTGCGGGATCTACCATTAGTCCCTGTCTGCAAACCAGATGCCCCAACAAGTTCCCAAAAGGAACACAAAATAGACACTTCTTGAGATTGAGCACGATTTGGTATCTTCAATAGGTATCCAGCATCAGGCGCAATATCACTACATGGCGCTTAACCAGCCCAAACACAATCCAATGATCAAAATATACCTTGAGGAACTTATGAATAAATTCCTTGAATGCAACAACAACTACGCGCAAGAAGATTGCATGTGCATTCTTTAATCCAAACAACATTACAGTGTACTGAAAACAACCCCAATCAATCGCAAAGGTTTTCTTTCTCCTATCCTCCGATTCAATTTTGATCTGGTGGTACCCATAGAACCCATCAGTGAAGGAATATGCTTGCTAGCCACCTACATTGTCCAACACTTGATCAGTGAACGGAGTCAGGAAAGGATCATGCACAAAAGCGTCATTCAGTTTGCTGAGATCCACGCATATCCTTATCTCATCCTTCTACTTCTTCTCGTGCACCACCATTAGGCTTACCCAGTCAGATTATTCCACAATCTCAATGATGCTTGCCACGAGCATCTTGTCTACCTCTAAGTGAGCCTTCTCCTTATATTTCAGATTGAGATGGTAAGGTCTTTGCTGAATTGGCTTCCTGTCGGGTTTCAATGTAATCTTCATCATACCTAGGCCCCCAACTATCCCCTTAAGATCCGTAAACTTGGTAGGGAATAGATCATGGTATTCGTGGAGAAATTTAGTGACTGTATCCACCATCATGTCACCCTAGTAGTCTCCAATCTTCGCGAATTTAGGTTCTGCCTCCATACTAATGTCCACTTGTTTCATTTTCAATGGCGCGGTTATATCAGGGTTCTCAATCTGTGGACCTTTAGCCTCACTGTGACCTTTTGTTTCTGGAATATTAGTCCTCCGTGGATCCTCATCTTCATCCTCAGTGGTCAGGTTATAACATTCCATCACGTGACTTAGTTGGGTAGTCCACTCAAGCTGAATCAAGTCCAAAGGATCCTGTGGTATCTGAAAGATAACTGCTTTCACTTCTTATAGCACCTCATCAATGCAGTCAAACCCATCTTCAAAATTGAATGTCATCACAAAGCCATTCCACAGAACATCCCATTCACCTGTACCATGGCGGAGCTCTATTTCTACATACCAATTCATTGGGACAACATCCAGGGTATGAATGAACAGGTGCACCCACTCAGGTTGGGGCTTTCATCCATAAGCCTCGGTCCATTTTGCCAGATGCGTGCATGGATCATCCTTCCCATCATACTTATCTGTCATTTGCATCTTAGGCTTCCCAAATTGTGTTCTCATCATCCTCCTAAATTCGTGCCAATCCTCAAAGCTTCCTTTATGCGTACCCCACCATCTTGCGGGTGTAGCGTGTAGTTCCCAGTCCAATGCCTGGAAACACTACTTTTCTAGTACCTCCCTTTCAAATGTATCCAAAAAGATATCTACCTCATTTAGGCCATCATAAGTGGTCAGATTTATTACCTCCAAGGATGCAAAGTGCAGTGATTGGGTCATCATATTACAATTCTATGTAGTCACTTCATGTAACTGATTCTGCCAGCGTTCTATTTCTTCATCGGAGTCCGAAGTGCAGGAACTCTCACGATCCCAAGTAATTCATCCATCTACAGTGGGATTCACCCAATCTTGATCTTGAGCTATTATCTTCTAGATATAGTCTAGATCGTCATCACTCTCATAATCACAGACTGGTTCAGTATACTGTGATCCTTCAGCTAGATCTAGGGGTATTATTACTCACAACGATTACTTCTCAAATATCATCTTTCACTTCTTTAGGTTGATTACCCCATTCAAATTAGTAGCCCAGTTAATTCCCAGGAGTGCAGGATAGGGATTGTTGTCATCCACTATCTCTATTACTTCAAAGTCAGCCAACACACTTGCACCTTCAATATCCACAGTCACCCCTTGTAGCCGCCCCATGAGGATGATCCTCTACTCATTTTACATCCTCAGCTTAATCGGAGATCATTGCAGCGTGGGTCTCCCCATTCATTCCCAAGTCTACTTTGGGAGGAAATTTGCATCTGACTCCAGGTCCAAAATAACCTGATCCATCTCATACTCTCCTATCTGTGTGGTTAGTCTCATCTCTTGTCCTGTCCTTGTTTTATGTTTGCCAATCTTTCATACTACGTGTGGCTCACCCGAAACGGTTCCAACACATTTATTGATGAGCTCTTGTAACCCTTTCCCAACCTTACTATCGTGTAGTAATTTCATATAGGTCTCCAGGAAAGTTGTGAGCATAGAGGGGTCCATCTCCTACTCAAGCTTATCCTTGCCTCCTAAGGTGGATGCCTCAGCGAAGCTTTCCTTGGCTTCCATGAAGGTTTCACGTGCGCACTCTAAATCGAACTCAAACTCCTTTTCCGAAGCTTTGCGGACCCACATACTATCATATGGATGTTTCCATTTGTCATCTTCCATTGTGATCCCACTTCTGAGCACTATATTTAAGTTTGGATCTTCCTCACGCAGCTCAGATGTCATCATTTGCAGGTTTTGATTCGGCGGAGGTGGTAGCACCCCTTTGTCACGTATCATTGCTATCAGTGTAGGAAAATATTCCATTTCATGATCAAAGAGCATGAAATACTTGCATGATGAACGTGTTGGGTTAGTACAATTGCGGGCGTAGTGTCCTAGTCCTCCACAATTGTAGTAAGTCAACTATCCTCGACCTCTGCCAAGTCCTCCTCCACCTCGGCCTCATCCATGTCACTGAAATCCTATCCACGCCATCCCTGCGCTCTGGTCAGGGACCTGTGTTTCGGTCTGAACCCTATAGGTGGGAGTTCTATCCATCATCAATTCATAACTCCTGCAATTACGCTCATCATGCCCTATCGACCTACAAAAGTTGCAGAACAACTGTTGCGGTGTCTATACATACTTCTACAACATATGATAGTTATCCATGGCATGTTTTCCTACTACCTGACAGATAGTGCACCATAATGCAGGCCCTACACTAGATCCTGCTTGAGCTTCTGGCCTTAAAGGCATCGGTCCCCCCCTGTAATATAGTTTGCAAAGATCGGGAAATGGTCCTTGTCATGACCCTGACTCATGCATTTCAAGCACCATACCTCTTCAGGAACCTCGGGTCGAACCGTTTTGTCCTACTTCAGACTTTGCATCTCAAGGCACAAATTCTTCAACTGCATATGGATCTGCTGAGCCCCAAGGTTTGGATCTTGCATCAAAGTTTCATGCAGTCTCATTGAAATCTATAAGCCCTCTGCCTCAGTTGTTATCTTCTGCTACGATAGCACATCCCTTCAGTGTGGAAATAACAAAGCCATAAACCACTCGTGATGTTGTCCATCTGTTAAATCCATGTTGGCTTCTTGGATTGTACACTTCAACCTCTGATCTAGTTCCCAAGGTGTCTCGCATGGTTGCATCGCGATCTCCTTAAATCCCACAATTGACTGCTCCTTAGATTTAGGCCTATTGAACTCTCTATTCAATGTTGTCTGGATGTCTTCCACTCCAGCATTCAAGTTATCATTCAAGTACTTGATATACCAAGTTAGCCCGCGATCTTGCAGGGATTTAACCAATGTCACCTTCTTTATATGATCATTTGTAACACCTTGAGCTTCCCATACAGCTTTCACAATGAACTAGAATTGGTCTGAATCCTCATTTCCCAATCCTTTGAACAAAGGCAGCTTTACTGCATTTGCCATACTGAATTGCGATGGAGGTGGAGGTAGTATGGGTGAAGTTGGAGGTGATGGTGGTGAAGTTGGAGATGGTGTGGGCGGAGGTTGTATTCACGGGAATCCTTGTCTTAATAACTGAATATCACTTCATGGAGAAACCTTCGCTCTCCCTTCCTCATCAACTCATGGAGGTGAAATCAATGGACTATATTCCGGACCCTTTTGTCCTTCGTTCTTGTAAGTTTTTCCACTTCGCGTAGTTCCGAACATCAAGGTAGCTGCATAACCCATTTTTCACACAATAGCATTTTAATCCAAGTATTCAAATATTTCATGTACTTACCTCGCGATCCTTTGAAAAAGTGTCGCTCCGCCTTGCTATGGCTAACTGAAGTGTTGACTGTGAATTCTGTCAGAAATCCTCCTATGATGCGATCGAGCCAATGATTGACAACATGGGCGATCTTGTCCTCAGATGCTTCCAATTTTTGTATTAGCTCCGGGGTCCAAACAATAGGACCATCAAGTTTCCACCTTCCTTGGCTATCTGCTAGCTTCACGATCCACTTGTATAACTCAATTGAGAAGGAGAAGAAAAAGATCTCGTGGATCTATCTGTCCAACCACTCCACCTTTGTCAGTCACGGGTTTCTGTTCTCCTGCGCTATGAATTGGTGGATATTCCTATCCAACTAGTCTCTGATCTCTTTCGTAGTTGGATTCCAATGATACGATATCACACATCTCTTATTCATATTCTGGTCCCGGCAATGGAACCATTTGTTGGCTTGATGGGGCATGACCTAGGTTCAGCGTTAATTAGCCAAACAAATCCCTACACTACTAGCGCTTTCGGCATGAGCCCATGAAGCGCAGACTGAAGTCTCACCCAGAGCAGTATGGGGTGATGTTGGAGCCAAGTTTCTGCACCCTAAGATGGTCATGATGTTGTTTAATTCTCTCTATCCCTATCTTCGTGCAGGTTGCTTCACTCTAGGACTTGCAAGACAAACCCTCTATTATGTCCTTCAATACCTCTATGAAAGGATACGATTGACCTTCACACAGCCCTAACCTACTGCTAAGGTACTTTCACACTGCTATGGCAGTGTACCATGCAGATTCCCCAATTAATCTAAGTGACTTTCCTATCTTATCAAATATTTAAAGTTAATACCACGTAACCAAATATTCGTAAATGCGTTCAATTATTCAATGTAATTGCAACCATTCACACATCACATAAGCATAATAAAGGAAATTCATTCATAAAACATCCAGATGTATCAACAGGCCAAAGACATAGAAATTGCAGAATATCTCTCTGTATTAATATCTTCCAAGTGTTTACAAACTCTGTCCGCCCTACGCACACAGTTGCAGTGGTCCTCGCACTCAATTGCGGACTTCTACCCTAGGCCTTTGTGCACTCAACTGAAAAGCCTCTACCAATGCTACAACCCAAAACTTAGACTTCTTGCTTCAAATTTATGACTCCATTACATCATCTCTCACAATTTTGTCTATCCAACTACTTAGAGATTAGCTCTTTTTATACAATCCCATGGTCTGTGGACCATGGGTAGTTCTCTTACAGACGAATTTACTTTACAAAACTAAGGACGAACTACCCTTTTTGACCCATGACAACTTCGCGCTTTGCGACCACAAAATGTGGAGTCTTTACAATTATATTACAAAATTTTACTCGAATATGGGCTTTTAGCCCCAAAACTTGTAGGTTTTAACCCCGTACAGAAATTACCTGCATATGAATTCTAAAACACAAAATAAACAATGCGAGAGCATAACACATAAAACACATATACACAGAGATTTTCCCCTAGATCCCAA
Organism: Pinus taeda; assembly: GCA_000404065.3. Taxonomy (NCBI): domain Eukaryota; kingdom Viridiplantae; phylum Streptophyta; class Pinopsida; order Pinales; family Pinaceae; genus Pinus; species Pinus taeda. Next base: position 94,991 of record APFE030734501.1, read on the forward strand.
AACCGGGACTACTAGCTTGA
>APFE030734514.1:0-21233 GCA_000404065.3 Pinus taeda
ATTGCCAACATTTCCTTCTCATAAATAGCTTTGCTTAAAAACTTTCCCTTGATTGGACGACTTTCAAAAGCAATGGGTCTTTCATCTTGCATTAGAACAGCACCAATTCCATTTCCGAAAGCATCACATTCCACAATAAAGGTTTTTGTGAAGTCCGGTGTAGCTAAGACCGGTGCTTGGCACATTGCCTCTTTAAGATGTTCAAAGGCCTTTGTTGCTTCCGGAGTCCATGAAAATGCATCTTTCTTCAATAATGTTGTTAGAGGTGCTGCTATTCTCCCATAATTCTAAACAAACTTGCGATAATACCCTGTCAACCCGAGAAATCCTTGCTGATGCTTTATGGATGTGGGGATTTTCCATTCCTTAATGGCTTTAATTTTGCTAGGGTCTACCTTAACTCCTTCATGAGATACAATATGACCCAAATATTCCACCTCCTGGACTCCAAAGAAAGATTTGGATCTTTTTGCATATAATTGTTTCTCCTCCAATAGTTGTAGCACCTGTCAACATGTTCAACATGATCCTTCCATGACTTGTTGTAGATTAGTATATCATCAAAAAATACTAACACAAATTTTCTAAGGAATGGTTTGAAAATTGAATTCTTCAACCCTTGAAAGTTGAAGGTGCATTGGTAAGGCCAAAAGGCATGACCAAAAATTCATAATGACCCTCATGAGTTCTAAATGTTGTTTCTGAATGTCTTCAGTCTTCATTCTGATTTGATGATATCCTGAACGAAGATCCAACTTGGTGAAGTAATTGATCCATGCAATTCATCCAGTAATTCATCAATGACAGGAATGGGAAACTTATCTTTAATAGTGAGCTTGTTGAGCTCCCTATAATCCGGACACATGCGCCATGATCCATCCTTCTTGTGCACCAATACTACTGGAGCAGAGAAAGACCTTTGACTTGGTTGAATTATACCAGCCTCTAGCATTTCTGCAACCATATGTTCAATTTCACTCTTTTGGACATAGGGATATCTGTACGGCCTAATGTTTTGAGGAACACTTCCTGGAATTAGATGAATAGCATGATCATGATCACGCACAGGTGGAAGACCTTTAAGAGTCTCAAATACCTTGGAATGATTATCCAAGACTTTTTGGATATCTGGAGAAATAGATGATTCTGATGTAGAAACATCTAGCGAACATAATTGTGAAATTACACCTCTTTGTTCCTTTTTCAGAAAATTTGTCATTCCATTAGAGTTGATTATCTTTCCTGGTCTCCCTACAGTACCCCTTAATTCAACTTGCTTTCCTTCCATAGAAAATTTGATGAAAGTTTCTTGAAAATTAAAAGCTATTGTACCCAAGGATTGTAGCCATTGGACTCCTAGTACAGCATCAACACCTCCCATTGGAATGGAAAGCATTGGGCTAGTCAATACATATTCTCACATGGATAGCTTGACATTATGGCATTTTCTAGAGCAATTTATTGTTCCTCCATTTGCAATCATCACTTGACACTCTGGTGCTGGATATAGGAAGCAATTCAATTCTTTTGTACCTTACAATGAATAAAATTGTGGGTACTTCCTGAATCAATCAACACTATTACCTTTTTCTTCTTGATTTGTCCTTCTATCTTGATGGTTTGAGGAGTGGTAATTCCCGCCAATGCATTACAAGATATCGTCGGATTCATTTGTTCTTCATCTAGGCCTTGTTCCTGGAGTATATCCTCTTCTTTTGACCTTTCTTGCTCCTTTTCTTCTTCCTCTTCACAATCTATGTAGAATAATTTCTTCTCAGCACACTTATGACCTTTTGTGTATTTGCTATCACAATTGTAACAAAGCCCTTTTGCTCTTTTTTCTTCCGATTGTTGTGGTGTCAACCTTATAGGTTGTGGAAGACTATGGACAACACTTCCATCTCTATAGTTGTGAGTGGTATGCTTCTTGGTTGCCATAATTTTGCTTTCCATTTTTCTTGCTAACCTGAATGCCTTCTCTAATGAATCAGGTTCCAAAAGGCGAACATCATGTTGGATATTATCCTTTAAAGACCCTATGAACACATCAATCCTATGCTCCTCTGGAATATCTTTTACCCTTATGTTCAAATTTTGGAACTCCTCAATGTGCTCCATTATTGAACCCTTTTGTTTGAGACTTATCAATTGGCTAAAAAAAGTGTTGTTTTGTATCCTCATAATGTGCCATCAATTCTTCCGTAAAAATTGCCCAAGTGATAAATTGTTTACGAGAGCAAAGCCATTGTACCATACAAACTGATTTGGTTCCAAATATAAATTTTCCATATGTACTTTTTGTGTGTTTTGCACATTATTGAGATCGAAGAATTGCTCCATCTGTAATATCCATGTTGTGGGATCCTTGCCATCAAACTTCCTCATATCGATTTTTGGAATATGACTGGTCTTCAATCCCACATTAAAGTCTATGGAATCATGATTAACATTTCTTTTGTTCTCATCATGATTTTCCTTTACTACCCTTTCATCCTTAGTGACCATTTCTTGTAGCAGCTTATTCATATTTATCTTCAATTCGTCCATGTCTGTCTTCAAATCTGTCCTCCAATCGTCCATGTCTGTCTTCAAATCTATCTTCCAATCATCAATCTGTCTTCCAATCATCCATATTAGCTTCCACGCCCTTTATCTTAGATTCCATGCCATTTATCTTAGCTTCTGTAGCTTTTGTGAGGCTAACATTTTTGCACTTGGTCTTGTAATTTTGATATATCATGTAGCATTTCTTCCTCTTCTTCATGAGTCATGCTAGAGCTTTCAGGTTCCTTACTAGGTGTTTGCATTTTCTTTCTCGGGGCATCAGTTACTGATAATAATGCTCTACTAGCCCTTTGAATTCCTTCAAAATAATTTTTCAAACCAATCTTAAGCAAAAATTTAAAAAAATCTACACACCTTTTTTTTCTTTGTAGGAGCTCGATATTTCCTCTGATGTACCTCTGTACTTTCAGAACACCTAGTTCTGAAATTACGACCTGTGGTAGCCCTCTATGTCCTCTTTCCAATGCCACCAGTCTAACCTCAATTGGATTCTCCAATGAAGAGTTATGCCAAATCTCCCACAGTGACCTGATTATTGACTTTTTCAGAAGAGCGAACTTGTATGAAGTGCCACGTGTCACTATTTTGACCTTGGCCTCTAAAAAATATATACAAGCAACCACAGTCCGTCCTATTTCTGTACCTTCTTACGAAATTTCATTCTGATGCTCAGAGAGAAGGTTATGACGATTTTCCCCAGGTCACCTGTTTTGAATGTAATTCAGGATTTTTCAAAAGGACTAACTTCCTCAGCTCATATCTCCGAAAATATAGCGCAAAAAGCTCTGAAATGGGTAAGTGTGATGTCTTCTCAAAAGGGTTTTCTTTCTACTTCTGAAACGTCGCAGAAAAAAAACGTTATAGTGAAAATGCCACGATGACCTGTTTGGAGCAGAGAAACCGTAGAATCCAAATCTCTGATACCAAATGTTATGAAACCAGCTCAAGAAAAGATAGAAAATATAGATCAACACCTTAGAATTTAGCTTCTTCGAGGGGGAAACCTCCTTTACATTACATAAATGAACAATTCTTCGATGATACAAATGACAAAACCTCCTTTCTATATATAGGAGTCTAAGGAGTCACAATATAACCCAGCTGACCTAATAATAATAATATAAAGCCACGAAAATAACAATAGAGGGATTCTATGGGGCACAGTAATAACAATATGGGGCCAATAGGGGCACAACAATATTAATAAGAGGTACAACTACCATAGTGATGAGGTAATCACTAGTATTATAGGGACCCAACAGTTATGCAATACAATGGAACCCCAACTTCCCTATATTCAAGCCCATACCTTCACCCCAACTTCCCTCACTTCTGAAGATCTTGTAGTTTCACCGTGTATAAGGCCCAAAACATGACACATAGTATCAATCATTAATCCTATCAAGAAGCCCTCTTCTAACATCCTCTAACAGGGGACTGAAAATTACTTTAGGAAATAATCATTTAATATAGTGCAAAAATTCCATTATTTGCATTCAAAAGGGAGAAAATGTAACTCACAGATGCATTAAACATGGAAAATAATACCAGGTGTAATATATTTGTGTGAATTTCAAATGAACTAGAATCCCAACAAGACGCTCATAGCCATTGCTCTATTTATGGAACAATTTACTAGTAGAATAGTATTTCATTTGTCACTTGGAATAGGCATTTAAAGTCAAGTGGATGGATAAGCTCCTCTAGGACTCCTGGACCACACCTTTTTGAAAATAGGTAAGGTGGGACCTCATGGATAAGTTTTAAGTTGGTAAGACCTTTGTTGTTTGGCTAGCGTACTAAGGGCCATATAGCATTATTGAACTATTTTTTAAGATCCTTTAAAGTCTCAAGTAAAAAGGGAAAATAAATGGCTGCTCTTTTCCAGCATACTAGAAAACATCCAAAATAAAAGCAACTTTTGACTTTCCAAAAACACCAAAAAACACATTTCCAAATTTCCTACACCTTTGTCTAACTGCAAACACATCTACTGTCAATTGGGTCTAGCTCCACTGGTTAGGTGGAATGAGTGTTATCCTCCCTACAATGGTTCTATTCCCACCAGTGACATGTTGATATGGCCTTTGGCCCTAAGGAATTTACTTATGCCTGGGTTCCATGCTTAGAATGAGGCAAAGTTCCCTGGGTTTTCTCGGGATATATTTTGCAAAACGCATTTTAGTCAATTGGGTCTAGACTGGGCAATTGAGGAGGAATGTTATCCCTCCACGCCCAAGACCAATTTTCACAAGTGACATGTTGACCTCTTAATGAATGTATTGCTCATTGCCTCGGACCCCAAATAATTTGGGTTTGACGTGGGTACAATCCTCAGAATGAGAGGAAGTGCCAGGATATATATTCCAAAAAAAATTTGTAAATTGGGGCTAGGCTAGGTGGTTGTGAGGAGTGTTAACTTTCCAACCCAAGATAAATTCCCATAAGTGACACGTTCAACTCTTGATGACCAAGTTGTTTTCACAGTCTTCACTCATGTGTTGACAAAGCCTCAAACTTCTGTAGAATCAGGTTTTCCCTGAACTCATGGGGTTTCAAGCTCCTACTTTTCATATAAGCATAAATTTTCTCTTTTATAGGTTTTTTGGTTTTTTATTTCAATTGCTTGTTGGTTTTTATAATTTTCCCTGACTTTCTTCTTTCATGCCCTTCTTGATTTATTGTTAAGTAAACTTTTGCAACACTGGTGCAAAATATTTTATGATGTATATTAATGAATTTTAGTTGTACCTTGTCCAATACAAGGCAAAAGATCTTGGAACATTTCTAAACTCTACATTAAGAAAATTAGAAGAAACGCCCATTGTTGCAAAATTTTCTACATAGCTCAAGGTGTCCACTATAGTTGTAATATCATTGCTTTCCAATTCTTGATAAATGTAAAACATTAATGCCCTATTTTTGTAAATCTACATGAGTCTAAAAAAATCAAAACATTGAAACAAACTCATTTCTATAGACCTCGCATGTTTCCATCGGAGAAATTAGGGTCAACTTATGTTCATCTTTAATATGAAAAGTATTTATATGCCTGTAAAAGGTGAATTTTATGTCTTCTTCAGTACAACAATACAACATATTGATGATTCAGCCTTATTGTAGATTCCTCACTCTTGTGTGTATTTTATCTTGCTCTAGATTTTTCTTTCAAGCTATTTATGACATCACTATGTGCCTAAAGTCTGGAAGGTGAGTATTATGCAAGGCTTCTTGCATTACGACTAGAATGGAGCAACATTTCTCAGTTTAAGCCTATTTTCTTCCTAGGATATGCTTCAAATGACGCCTATAGTAGCATCACATATTATTCCAGCAGTGAGGCCCCATGAACAGTACTCTGTGACAAATTTGTGAAAGTTAATTTGAAGGTGACATTGGCATGAGAAAAATCACTTATATTCATTAAAGTTACCAGTAGTATTCCCTAATCTTATATAACATCTTAGCCCTCCACATGAGCACCAAGTGATCTACTTTCAAATGATGACTATGTAGTGGTTTGAGAATTGGATTATGGAAACACTTTGGAACCTCTTTTTAGGAGATAGAAACAACTACTAACAAAACTAAGGAAGCCATACGTATACCTCACTTCGGGACCTTCTCTATGAAATTTTTGTAATTATACTTCTACCAACAGAAAAGGTATCATGCCAGCATTTTAAGCAATACTAGTTATGGGCTTGGATCTATTGGCAATGGCAGAAAAAACACCTATTTATGAGTAGTTGCAGCAATCCACTCAGAATAGTCTATATTGTGTAAGGATGCTCTCATTTTAAGGAACACTCGCGTAGTAGCCAAAATGTTTTCCACTTTAATAGGTGTTATTCACATCGATTTGAAAATTTTTCTTGGACTAGATGAGATTTGTGGCTAGAGAACAAAATCTAATCAAAGGAAAATGCTCTTGGACTAGAGTGTGTGAGAGAGAAAGGGATCAAACTGAAGTAGAATATTCTCTACATAGTGAACTAATTTCCTTTCTGCATGATTGATACTCTTCGTTTCTCCAAGATAAACGAACTTAATTGCATGCTAGAAGTATGAAATCTTCTCAAAATACCCTCATGTGGAGTGTACCTCTTCTCACATTGTTGTTTTTATCTTGCATGTTTTAACCATGGTCCAAGTCGATTTTACAATGACAGTATTGTTCTATGCATGCTCTAAACCAATTGGCAATAAACTAAAACAACCTCTATTAGAGCGCAACTTTTCTAAAGTATCGGCTTCTTTCTAGTTATGATCACAAACCTGTTGGCAATTACGTACACTGATTTCCAATAATAATTACAACCACGGGCTGAAAGTAGGCTCTCCTAAAGCACATCCCTCCCTTATAATTGTTGTTTTCCTTTGATAACCAAAGAAATCTACTAATAAACATCTTGATTAGAGAGTAGAGCACTAGTCCTCCATGGATGTCACTCATTTCCCTTTTTAATAAAGTGAATAGAAGCATAAGATAAACATTGAAATCTCATGGGAAGACAGGTTGCACTCATGCTGATTTTACTTGAGTAGGAGGGTGAACTCCAATATTATGATACATCCAATCTACTTAAAAAAAACCTCCAATATTAGGATATACATGCAATGAAATATATGTGGGAGATTCTTGTTTGAATTAGAATGGCAGATCAGGCTGATAACAACATGAGGTAAGTGTGTAAAACTAGCAAGAAACCTATTCTAGATACAATGTTCCACTCTAGCCTAGGAATGACATTTTTAAGGGTTTACATGTGTGCATAAAAAGCACCTTACCTCACCTCAAGCCTCACACTCCACTATCTGAGCAAATCTTCCATGAGGTCAAATAGTAGGGGGAATTATCTTTAGGTGAAATTATAATCCCCCCCTACAGAACTCAGCTGAAGTTCTAGAGGTACAAAGTCACAAGTAAGCACTATCCATAGAAACATAACGCAAGGTTCCATAGGGATTTTGAGTCGTCATTTTTGAGTGAGATGTGTTTCCAATCATTTCTTTTCAATTCTTCAATCTAGCTGTTATAGTACTTAAACCATTGAATTTGGCTTCATCGAATATCCCTAACCCTAACTCTAACCCTAATGCACCTAGTGGATATCACCATCACATGTGGATAACACTGCTTCAAATTCAAGGCCTAGTAGGGTAGACTGAACGCATGAACTCATGCACCCAACACACTTAGAAAACTGCATCATTCACAAAATAGACACTCATGCATGCCCTCCCCTAGATGGGTAACTGTGCCTTCTAGTTGAAGACAATACATTCATACATGTGCCTCATCCAGTGATCCTACTAAACCACTGCACCTCCATTAGAGGATATCTTATGGGCCCTCTACTAAACATTAACTTTCCTATTTACAACCTGGAATGTATTTGATGAAGGATGAAAATGGATGGCTTTAGGTCTCAACGTAGAATGCATAGTGTAGTTCATGGAACTCTTCCAAATCTAGAAAAAAGCTAAAGTCCTCTCCTAGAGGAACTTTCCCTAAACCTTTGAAGAGGGAGACCATCAACCTGTAAAAAGGAGGTCTCAAACTGTGGAAAAGGAAGAAACTCAACCTAAAAAGGGATTTCTCAACCAAAGGCATACTTAGGGGCTTCTCAGTCTCTAGCTATAATTCTGAATCTAGGTATGGATGTCTATGGCTGTAGGCTCAAGTAACAGGTTCAGGTTTTGGCTAAGAATAACTTGATTTATTTTTGAAACTTGTAGATGATCATCAACTCCCCCCTCTCAGATATAAGGTCAGAAGCTAAATAAAACTCGACTATAAGACTTTTCAATACTTGAGATCAAATTTTGTGATATGATCAAAATATATTCTTAGTTGTTGAAGTGATCCATCCAAGGTGAATTTGGAAACCTCCTTGTCATATCCAAGACTAGTTTTGTTTTTATTATTGATAATATCTTCCCAACATCTAATGATGGGCTAAGAAAGTGTCATCCAAACATCTATATCTACATGCAAATATTCTCCTAAGATGGACACTGCATTTGAATCAACCTCATTCTCATTGATCTGATTATTTTTTACTATGAATGGGAGTCCTTTTCACACTCAAATAGAGAGAAGTTCTGACATAAATAAATAAATAAATAAAAAGTAAAATTAAAAATAAAAAACAGTTTAGAGTGAAAACTCTTCCATTGAAGCTCATCTCAGTCGAATTGAGAATTTATTAGCAAAAAGTCAATCTTTTCTTGCGCATTTTGCAAACTGATTATGATATCAGAAATATTGTCCTTGTTAAATAATGAATCCATATAGGTGAGGATAGTTTTAGGTAGAGGAGGAATGACCTGTTATAGAGTTTTGTGAATCCAACGTTTCAAACTACCAAGTGAGTCCATCATCAAGGGATGCGTCAATAGATATTCTCCAGATTTTAATGATTTATCCAAGAGCTCTATTTAGGGATAAATCATTAAAATCTGGAGAATATCTATTGACGCATCCCCTGATGATGGACTCACTTGGTAGTCAAAAACATTGGGTTCACAAAACTCTATAACATATTCTCCAAATTTTAATGATTTATCCAAGAGCTCTATTTAGGGATAAATCATTAAAATATGGAGAATATCTATTGACGCATACCCTGATGATGGACTCACTTAGTAGTCAAAACATTGGGTTCACAAAACTCTATAACAGGTCATTCCTCCTCTATCTAAAAATATTGTCCTTACTAATGTTTATCATCTCATCTACAATGGAATGTATTAGAGTGTTTAACAAATTTAATATATCACAGTTTGGCCATTTTTTGAGAAAAAATAAAGACCCAGTAGTATAGTAAGACTAAACAAATCCTGTCTTATCAAATATTCCCAATATAAAGAGTATCAGCTGTAATGAAATCTCACACACTAAAATAGAGATACATGGAGACTAAACTGATATAACACACATATAAATCTTCAATTCGATGGTGTATTTTTAACTTCAATGTATAACTACCCCACACTCATATGACACCCCAACATATAATAAGAACCAACTCAACGCATAGTTGTTTTAAACAACGTATCTCACAGTCCATGACATGTGCACAACAGTTCACAGTATAACAACATTATAGATTTAAATATAGTGACCAATACTGCTCACTGCAAATATAACCACCATATACCTCACGCTGTGAAGCATACAGTACAACATAATCAACAAAATCAACTCAACGTTAAAGGCAAGCTATCGAGCATATGAATTCATTGTTCCAACATTTAATACATAGTTAATAACTAGTGCAATTTTTTTGCATTCCCTTCCAACTATGCATATGAACAGTGGTAGGAGAACTAAAGGAACACTCCATTCCAAATCATATCACTCAACAGTCCACATATATAAGCTTCAACCACTGCATATAAACTTCAACACACCATATATATTATATGCCCATCACCAATGGTACACGGTTTTCAAAATGCATAATATGCCATTAACGCATACCATTTAATTTATGCAGCAGTCAATATAACATACCAGTCACCATAGTAGTCAGTATAACATACCAAGAAATTTAAAGCCATTCATCACACCATACGCTAACATATGCCACAGTTCACTATTTTCGAGTTCAATGACCATATATACACCAACCTTTAAAAAATACCAACGGGCAACATAGAAATAGTAGCAGCACTACAACAATTATGCATGGAAACTTTTTATTATGACCCACAACCACACAGTTAAGAGCAACATTCGCATACCATTAATCCAATGTACATAACTATGATTTTCACCGGTCACAACAACATTACTTACTGCACCCTTCCAATTCACATTTAGTAGAGGTCGAACACATGTTATACTCACATAATGGAGCACTGCTACCACTTTAGAGGCCCACACACAGTTGCAAGAATCTATCTAGAGTTAAGAGTCAAGGTTACTTATTGCCACCACACTTATCTGGAATACATGCATAAGAAAAGAAATCGCCCTCCAATCTAGCATGAGCAGTAGCTCTTGTTTCTGTTGCACTAACATACAGATAGAGCGATGGAAAAGGAGACCACTTGGTTAATTTCTTACTTCTGTATGAATTCATTGCCTATGATGAAACACTCGTAGCCTTTCAACAACACCTGAGATGACTTTAAAACCACAGTCGAATTTAAGGAAAAAAATTATCGTGGATTGGTTCAAACTGCAGAAAAACTCTTCAACTGTGTAGTCGATAAATAGTTGAAGCCACGATGCCTAATAGTCATTATACAAACTATTAAAAAATGAGGAAAACATTGAATCTTCTATAACCCCATCAATTTTTTTCTTTCTTTATAGTCTCGTTGGCTTTCTTGGATGTAGAATTTCATAGCTAAAAGACAAGAAGAATCTTAGAGAGTTCAGGATTCCCTCATCCATAGGGTCAAATGAACTCAGGTAGTGGAATTGTTTCTCTATGAAGCGGAGAATTCAAGCATTAGAATTCACAAGGCGTGAGTACATACAAGATTTCACTTGAAGACGCATGTCATCCTGATGGGAAAAGTCGACTGGAGAAAACTACATTGACAAAGTAATGCCTGATTAGTAGAGTGCTAGGGTTCTTACTATGTCAGAGGTAGCAGACGTCAGGAAGAGAAGAGGTTGGAAATGTTGAATGTTAGGCTAGTACATGAACCATGAAATTTCTCTGCTATTGTAGGTCTGAGAGATAGGGGGCATAGAAACGCTACTGTTACTTGAGCAGAAGTTCTAAAAAGTGTAGAGAATATGGCAGAAAAGCAAGGTCATAATGGAAGAATGGAAGGGAAGGTTGTAGGACGAAGAAACGAACATCCTCAGAAAATATCAGACCTTTGGCAGGCACACCGAGGAAGGCTAGTGTCTAAAGTTTCATCCCATGCCAAAATTCACCCACTTTGATACCATGTTAAACACACATGGAATGGTGAATAGAAGATAAGATAAACCATTAGTTGGATTTACTATTCAAAAGATATAAATTTATAATGCATTGTTATTACTCTTGGTTTTCATATACCAAGAGGTCTCTTGGACTCCAATGACCTTTTACATTCCACACCATAACCCTTCGTGGATTAGGTGTCCAACATATAGCACTAGAATTCTGCCATATCCTTTGACATTTAAGGAGAGCTTCACCCTCCCATATTTTAGTATCATGGAAGAGAAAAATGTGGGGATTATTTAATCTTAGCATATTACTAATATTTTGTTCCCTTTTTTTATTACCCAACCCCCTGCAATTCTAGGAGAGTATATCCATTATTTGCTACTTGTTTTGGCACTTCCAACAAGGGGGAGCCTATTGCACCACTTTTCTTTTGATTTTTTTGGGTATTTTTCTACGATGGATTATTTATTACTCCCTAATTACCCTTTTCCTTCTCCCTTTCATCATGTTATTTCCATAATTGCCTATTTCATTTTCGTCCAACTTTCCTAGTTGACTTGGTTCTCACCACCTCTCTATCTGTGTTTGTTTCTAATTTGTCCTTACTTGAGATGAAGTTTTCTTGGGGATCCATTTTTGGCTTTGGATATTCGTGTCTCTCTTAATCCTTTGACTCTTATTTCTTCATCGTGATATAGATTGTTGGGGTGTATTCAAGATCAAACATTCCTTCTATCTCCATATTTTTATCTTTCTCCAGATGTTAATTTTCTTGTTCTTTTTCTTATGGGTGTTGAGATTCACCTTCAACATCTTCAATTCCAATGATCACAAATGTATTATCAAAATGTCGATTTTGGTCATTTTATTCTCCCTTTGTCATCACATTAGGAGCTTTCTACAAGGAGGGGGGTTTGCGAGTGTCATTCCCTTGACCTTAATGAAAGTTCTAGTGTGGTTAATTTTTCATCTTTCTTTATATCTTCCATTTCCTTTCTTCTTTTTGAGAAAAGACCATTCCTTCCCTCATAGGTAATTCCATAATAAAAATCCCATATTCATGTAAAGAATAACATTTCAAAGGGATTTGATTATAATCTATAGGTTGAATAAAAGGCCAATTATCTGAAGAGAGCTTGATAGATTCAAGAAATCCTTTTTCAAGGTTAAATTCAACACAAATTCTTACATATCCATACATTTATTCTCTTACCTTTGCTCTTTTGATGCATTTTCGTAGGGAATTTCCAAATTTTGTATGGTTTCTTCATTCTAACCAAGAAAATGAAGATGAGTCAATTTCACCCAAATGGGAATAACTAAAAGAATACCATTTTTAGGGTTGAAATCCAATGTCCATCTATCTAAATAGAGACCCTGAGCTGTCGTGAAATAAGGATCATTCCTAAATATTATAACTCTATCTTCCTTTAGCTCGAAGAACAATGTTTAAAATCATTTTCCACAAAAAAATGTTTTCAATCTACACTTTAACAAGACATTTCCATTTTTTTCTACCCATTGACGAAGAGTTCTTTGGGATCGCCATATCCCCATGAACTGACCCAATAGACTTTTTCCTGTTGTACTGATAGAGGAAACACTAGATTTTGTAGGATTGATCTAGACCTTTGGAATGTTCTCTAGTTTCTTCACAAATATGTCTTGTTTAGATTTGATTCCTTTCAGACTTGACTGAAGAAGATTTCTAAATGAAACAACTCTATGGGAACATTAACAATTGGTGGGGGAGGTGATAAAGGTGGGAGGCAAGAGCCTCTTGCAGACGTAGATACCATAGGTAAAACCCTCTTAGAAGCTGGTTAGAGTGCTCGAGGGTTGCAGGTGGCGACAAGTGTAGCTCCATTATGGAATGTATATTATATCAATGTTGTGTTATTCTATTCATGTATCATAATATTATGTTCTTTCACTTCATCGGTTGGTTAATTATTCATTTTCTTATCATTTATTTAAATTTCTTGTGTAGTGTATTTTAATTTCCTAAAGGTGGTATTTCCTATGGAATTAGTGTGCTACATAATCACATTGTTCTCAACCCCATTTGGTTTAAAATCTAAATGCTAAGTTGTGCACATGATTCCTAGTTACTCTAACATGTGGACTGCCATTATCTAAGCTCATATTGACAAAAAAAATTATTCTTTTTGTTAGCATATAATTATGCCTTAACATAGATTTAAATGTGCATTTCCCTTTTATTTACATTGTCAAATTACATTTTGTGAAGGTTACATTATATCAAATAGTAGTTGATTTTTATTAAGGAAGATTCCTTATTTTTCATATAGCATATTACAAGTTTAAGGGTAGCTAAAATGAATGCTTATGTAAAGGGTGAAAGAATGGAGTTGGATTATACTTTTTACTGAAATGACGACGTGTTTTGGTGAAAAAATGATGCTTAATCAAGCAATTTTAAGCATTCGATCGAGCAATTTTTAAGCGCTCGATCGAGTTGTTGAGGTGCTTAAAAATAACTTGATTGATTATTTAAACAAAACCTCAATCCATCTCTTGCATAACCCCGGGTTAACAGCTAGATCGAGCTTTACGACTCAATTAAGCCTTAAAGATAGAAATTTAAAAATTTATGTAAAAATCAATAATAATATCCAAAATTTAAAGTTGAAAGTATTTGATAGTTAAAAAAATAAATAAACTTAATTAGTAATTGAATTTGAATAGGTACTTAACAATGGTCTATATAAATTTCTCATTACATTTCTAGCGTTTTTGTATATAGATTCAAAAAATTATTCTATCCCACTTGCAATTGATATTGTAATACTCTTATATCTATAATTTAGTAACTTAAAATTTAACTTTTACTATGATTTAAGTTTTCAATGTTATAATTTAAATAATAAATTGATTAAAAGAAAAAAATTATCAATTTTATTTTAATAAATATTATAAATTTTATATGAATAAGTGGAACTCAAAAATGTTAATTTGGCAGGCTAGAAATGTATATTTTATAAAATTTGTTGAACTCTTAATAAACATGATTCTCTCATTAATAATCATATCTATTAAAATCAAACTTACTTATATATGTATGTATGTATGGAAAAATGAGTGCAATAATAATTAACATAGTTGTAATAGTTGTAAGTTATAACTGAATATAGTTGTAATGGAAGTAATGTTATCTTTAGTTACAAATATCTCTCAACCTGTAAAATGTGATTGCACTTAATTCTATCCTTAGTTTGCACAAGTGTGTGAAGTATATATAGAAATTTTTTCTCCTCACTTAGGCTTGCAATATATATTTTTAAAATAATAAAAACATAAGGAAATTATAAAATTTAAAACAATATTTGGACTAATTTGAATTTGAGTAATCTTGATTTAAATGTGCTTCTGAAATTCTTTTTAAAATAATAATATTATAAATTTTATTTTTACTTTAGTTTCTAGTGTTTTTCTTTATTTATTATAATTTGATTTTTTTTAAATGAAACACATAGAGAATTGTATTAAAAAATATCGATTGCAAGGCCATAACCTTTACATATTCCAATATTTTTTAAGGACTTGAGGTTGAAACCCTACAAAGAATTCCCATGACACAAATAATTTAGTCCCTTTCCAACTAAATATTTTCCAAAAAAAACCCAAAATACAAATACATTTACATTCCTTTTTTTAATTTGATCAAGTTTTACTTCTTGTTTTTCTTGGAGAAAAACTTTTTTCTTTCTTCACAACTTGAATCCAACCCGCAGTTTTTGCAAATTTTGGTGGATCATTCTTCAACAACTCTACAATATTTTCCTTGAAATCATCTTGATCTACCCAAGGAATTTCCTTTTCAACGAGGTTCCTTGTGAATTTTGGAGATAATCCCTTTTCCACAAGGTTTTTTTATTTTCTTCTAACACTGCATTCCAAGTATCTTTAGTGGAAAACAAAAGATCCACATTAGCAAGCGAATTTTTTATCTTAGTTTCTGTTGTCGTGGTTGTGGCTCCTTTGAATAAATTTTCTTCCTTCTTGCCGTCTGATTCTTTCTTTCCGTAAAGCTCTTATTCTTTGAATATTGTATACTGGTCACCTTGTGCACCATCCCACCATTTGGCCTTCAATTGTTTTCCGATATTTTCTATTCTTAGGACGCTTGGGCAATTTTTAATTACATGCTCTATTTTATAGCATGCTCTACATCGAAATGAGATATTCTCATAGTCAAGCTTTTGGACCCAAACATATTTTTAATCCATCAAGTTAACCCAAACATATTTTAAAGCCATCAAGTTAATCTCTGCGGGAAAACCCTTGTTGAAATCCATCTCCACACAGATCCAAGCATAAGTAGTCTTGATTTTTTTATTTGTTTTCTCAAAGAAACTTTGATAGAATTTTCCCAACTTGTTCCCAATGGAGAAAATTGATCTTTGATTCTAGAAATGCATGGGAAGATTCAAAAATATTGCCTAAACTGGGGTAGAAGAAATTGATGTTGTTATTGGATAAAAAATGGGAGACCAGTGCTACATGCAAAGGTTAATGCTCCCTAAAAACCATGGCCCGGCTTCACAGATAACCTTCTTGTCTTCAATATTTTCAAAAACTATAAGGAAGAAACCCCGTGTCATAGGGTAAATATTTAGCTCGTATGTCAAAACAGGCTTCCATGTCTCAGAGATCCATTTATGTAGATCGGACAACCACGACCATAACCCATTAAACCTACAAACCAAAGCATTCTCTAATTTTTTTTCACAATCCAAAGCTTTCTCATCCACAGGAACATTAAGGGAATAAATTTCTTACACCATCCGAAGACCGGATCCAAAGTTCAACATAAAATTGTACAAATTCGAAAAATAACTAGCTTGACCAGCACCCATACTTGCAAAAGAAAGAGTTTTGTTTGTCATATCACATGAATTCACTGTTTAATTATTTGTACCAGAGATCTGCATAAAATTCTTGCAAATCCTAGCTGCAGAGCTCCTTCCATGCATCAATTTGTAACAATTATAATTTGATTTATTTTTATTGAAAATTTCTACATATTTTTTTTTAAATGATTAAGTACTTCACAAGTTGGGAGGTCACGGGGCACTCACAGGGTAGATCCTTTTGGGTTGATCTCCCTGGATTTCTCCCTTTGATGTAGCAGCCATCAAGTGCCCGTGAACCACCCTTTTAAAAAAAAAAAAAATAAAAAAAAAAAAAATAGCAAAATCAGCAACAACTCACACTTTCCACACAAATGCCTCTGGTTGGAAGGGGATTAAACCTACAAGATTTCACTCCAACTATTATCATTTGATTAATTATATTATAGATATTTTTAGGAATAAATATCTTTAATAACGTATATAACTAGAAATTTCCCTAAAGGGTGCAAAGATACACCCTAAGAATAGACCCAAAAATACATTCATAATTAAATTTTAGAATTGAAAATCAGCTACGTAATTTCAAAAAAATAATTTAATAACACAAATAAGCACATTTTTTTACTTATAAAATACAAATAACTAAATAAATTTAACTGTATTAAACATAATGATGACAAACAAATACTCATTTTTACATAAACCTTACATGTACACAAAATTTGTAATAAAGAAAACTCTAAATCTTACACCCTATTTAATTTTAAATATAAAATTTCAAAATAATAATTAATATTTTTCACATTTTTACATGTTATCATTTCACCTTGTTTATTATTACGTTGGTGTGGTTCTATTGGTTGGAGCACGGTGTTTCTACAAAGGCTATGAAACCACCTTTGGCCCCTTGAAAGAGATAGTGTAAGTCCATAGTGTAAATCCGTTCAGATTAGGACTCATAAGCTCACGAACAGATATTGCCTCCATGATCACAGGATATTTCATAGGAAACATGATGGAGTACACACACAAAATCTCCAAAGGAATGGCACCCAAAGCACGTATTGCAGTTTACAATTTTTTTTGGGTATCTCGCTGTCTAACCTATGACCTACTCTCTTCCTTTCAAAAATAATGCGTTAGATAGTGGAGTGGATGTTATCTCGATGTCCATTGGGTCAGATGCAGTTCCTTATGTTAAAGTAATAGAACTATTATGGAAAGAAGATGTTCCATTTGAACAAGTCAACCATGGTCAATCCTGGACAACATGTTAAGCATCCTCAACATGTTCATCCATTATCAATTATAGATATCATGGTCAACCACGATGAACTTGGTGAAAAAAATACTTAGCCATGGTCATCATGGATAACACAATTAACCATTCTCAAACATAGTTGGATGTCCGACATGGTCAAACATAGTTTCACAATTTCTCCAAATGTGATGTTACTTTGACTCATCCAGGCCATCAAGGTCAAGTTAAATCCACACAGAGTAAGTAATTCACTCAATGCATTCCCACTTATTACCATAATTTATATAGGGAAGATTGGTTATTCTCACGTGCTTTTAGATTTTGGATTATATTAATCTATTTTTTTCTTTTGTTTATGGAAGATTATATTTTAGTTAATCAAACCCAATGATTGATTAATTCCAAAACTAAAAGATATTTTTTTTAAAAATAGTAACAAGAAATGTTAAAAATAGCATCAAGAAAGATCATGATTTAAATTGGGAATAAAATTGTAATTCCACATCTCATGACAACTTGTAATAGTTAACTAATTTAATTTGACTTATTTATCTCAATTAATTCAAATTGAGGGTCTAACTAGAGTCATGTAGAGTATCTCCTACAATTAAGAGCACTTGAGTTTATTTTGAGTTGTAGTTACTTAATATAGCTAACTGACTTAAAGTCAATTAAATTAATTCCAACTAATGGAGGAATTAGTGGGAGGTCCAGTAGTTGGGTGTAACCAACAATAGTGGGTTGCTTCCTGTCGAACAGTGGGGTACCACGTGAAATGCAGTGTGTTGTTGTGTACAGTGATTAACCAGTAAACTAAGATTCACTCATAATTAACTCATGCATGTCAGATCAAAGAAAGCCCCAGTTGAGATTGGAGTTTAGGGACAATGCATTATCAGTTGTAAAATCATTTAAATTAAATATATGGTGCATGTATTCATAAGAAGGCATAAAATAAATCATTCCTTTATTAGAAAAATCAGTAACCATTCGAATTTCCTTTAAAAAGAGGAATGTAGGCACAATTTTAATCATTGTTTCTATGAGCACAAGTTGGTGAGACCAAGCAATAGGAAGCACAAGTTTGTGCATGGAGATTGTGAGAGAAAGGAAGTACGAGCTTGGAAGGCTAGGAATTTGGCTAAGTATTGGCCAAAAGCAGTTAGTCAAGCAGAGGATATAAAATACTTGTGCAGGTTGATCTCAAAGTTGAGCAGAGCATATTGTATTCATCCAAGGCTTACCTAGGAAGTAGTGAGATAGATAGAGATAATGCAGAGTTTTGGGGCTTGATCAAAACATTGAAATATTCCCATATTTTCTAATTAATGAAATATACAGATAGCAGAGTGGCTTTGCCCAAAAAATCATTGTATTGTGTTTGATTGAATTCTTTCTCTTATATGCTTCGTGATTTCATCGATAATTTATTGTTTCTATTGGTGAGTAGAGTAGATTCAAGTCAACTGTTTTAGCATATTACAATATGTAGTTTGAATCTACAAGGAATTTCTACATGGTATCAGAGCTCGATTTGTAGAAATTTCTACGTGGTACTAGAGTTAGATTTGTAGAAATTTATAAAAATTTGTAATTGCTTATCATTCTATAACAACAGGATAATGTGCTTTGAAGTAGCATCTCTCTTTAGTCCTATGCACGAAATCAAATACTACATCCAAAGGCACTTTAACCTTCTGCTTAAAATGAAACTTACTCTATTTATTCTTTCTAGACTTGTCCTATATTAAGTAAATATGAGTAGAACCTAGTTGTCAATTCTTCTATATATAAATATAGATATATAACTAAATCATTCATAAATATCAATTCTTTAATTCATATATATTTTTAAACTCATTTCATCTCATACTTTTTTTGCTTAAGCAAAACTCTAATCTTCTAATTCATTAAAGTGTAAAATGCATTACATAATGTACAATAGTTCACAAGGAACTATGATTTTAGTGGAAAAACCAAAAATTACTTTGATCCAAGTGGATATTGGTGGCCACCTGCCAAGTCCACCTGGACCCCCACCATTGTCTTTCTCATCATTTTCAGTTTCCTTAATTGTAGCACAACTTACTATTTTTAGCAGTTTTTCGGGTCCTGAACTTCCGGAGCCGTTTTGAGGCCCTAAACGACGTTTTTTGGGGAATTCGGGGGCAACATGGGTCCATGGAATGGACCGATGTTGCTCATTCCAACAATGATAGTGCTCGAATAGATCTTTCTAATGAGCTATTGTACGCGTCAAACGGAGATCATATGCTAAAGTTACGACCCCGGGAAGTTGATGTACCAACTTACCCCCAAACGGGGCCCACAGTTTGGCGTTTCATCTCCTAGGGTTAGGTTTTGGAATGTGAAGGGTTTTTCATTGTTTCTCAAAAATAAATAGGCCTTTGAGCCTCATTGTAACACAGTTCAGAGGCATGTAGCCATCAAATCTCTTCTCAGAGATAAGCTACCATCGCCCTAGCTAGTTTATTTCCATTTCTGATTGTAAGCATAATTTAGTAGTTTCCATTAATGAAATGAAGCATTATTTCCGCTGCATATTTGTGTATATGGTTATCTCTGTAATTTGTTGCGTTCCTGTTTAAATCTGGATCAGTGGTATCAGAGCGATCTGCTTTTTCTCTGTTTTTCTTTGCATGTCCCCAACAAGGTCGGGATATAAGGAGTTAGGGCTTGAACTGGTTGAACCTTTGCAAGACCAGCCTCGCAAATCCCGACGGCCTCCCATGGCGGACGAGAAGAAAGAGGAGGGGGCAGGAGATCCCATCAAAATCTTGCTCGAAGAAGCGCTTGAGCGACAACGGAACGTGATGATGGACAACTTTGCGCAAATCCTTCAGCGGCTACCCAGAAGCGGCACATCGACTTCCAGCGGTTTCTCTGGAAACGCCACACCCTTTAAGGTACAAGTTAATTTTGAAATCCCCATATTCGAGGTTCAGATAGACGCCGATGCCGTAGATAAATGGTTAAATCTGCTAGAGGGTTATTTTTCTGTTCATGAATTTTCGAGTCGGGAAAAGATTGTTTTTGCTCTTCTCAAAGCAGCCCCCCACGTCAAGGACTGGTGGGAAACCTACTGCGAGCAGAAAGATGAAAGTACTGGCTCACTATTTTCAGCCGCACCCACCTGGGACTCGTTCCGGAATGCCATCAAGGAGCAGTACTACCCTGTCGGGAGCTATGAGGATGAATACATAAAGTGGACCACGCTGCGGCAGGGAAGGGACCAAGACGTGCCGGAGTTCACCAATCTTTTCCATACTCTTCGCACAAAGTTGGGTATCAAGGATACGGAGCAACATTTGATACTCAAATACCGTGGCTGCCTGCACAAGTACATCCAGGAAGAAATACAATTCCTAAACATCCCCTCGCTCGGCGCAGCGTACCGGTATGCCGTCAAGGTTGAGCAGAAGTTTAAACAAAAGAAGCGATACTTTGGATCTGCGAATCCAAAGCAGGGGGAAGGTGCCCCTAAACCACAGAACAAAGGACAAAGCCAAGGCGGGACAGCCCAAGACAACCAGCCAAAGCTGCAAGCAAAGAACAGCGTCGCGAAGCCGAGAAAGGACACTGGGAAATGGTGCGAGTTCCATA
>APFE030734514.1:23067-53921 GCA_000404065.3 Pinus taeda
CCAACCACTCTAACAGTGCTCCGCAGCTTTCTAGGTCTTGCCAACTTCTACCGCAGGTTTGTGTTGGGGTTTTCTCATATTTCTTGGCCCTTGAGTCAAGTCACTAAGGGCGGGGCGAAAGCAAAATTATTTTGGTCTGAATCTCAACAGAAGGCATTCAGGGAGTTGAAGGATCACCTCTGCACGGCACCTGTGCTCGCGTTACTAGATTTACTACAACCATTTGAGGTCGAGACAGATGCCTTTGACTATGTTATTGGGGCAGTCCTTACTCAACATGGACATCCAGTGGCATATCACAGTGAAACACTTTCCGACACAGTCCGGAAGTACCCCAATTATGATAAAGAGATGTATTCCATTGTACAGGCCTGCCGAAAATGGAAGCATTACATTTTGGGGAAGGAAACAGTCATCCACACAGACCACTGACCTCTGCAGTTCATACAGACCCAAGGGAAATTGCAGAATGATCGCCATTAGAAGTGGTGTACATACCTGCAACATTTTCACTTGAATATCAAGTATAAAAAGGGCAGTACCAATAATGTTGCAGATTGCCTCAGTCGACCACCGATCATGGCGCTAACCACCGTGCTCAACTCTTGCGGGCACGAGACTTCTGATTGGCCACTTCTCTACAAAAGCGACCCAGAATTTGGCCACACATACCAGACACTCTTGGAGGGTCAGCAGGTTGGAAATTTTCACCTCCAGGATGCCCTATTATGCCACCTCGGTCACCTTTGTGTTCCTTCAAGCGAGCGTGCCAAGATGATTTGGGAAGCACACTACAGTCGGGCTGCTGGGCATTTCGAGGTCGAGAAAATAGTGGCAGTACTGCAAAATTATTTCTATTGGCCGAATCTTCGACAGGATGTTGGGAAGTACATCCGATCATGTACTTCCTATGGCATTGCCAAACCGACCATTAAGAAGCAAGGCCTCTATTCCCCGTTTCCTACCCCTAGCCGACCTTGGGAATCCATCTCCATGGATTACATGTCAGGCCTTCCTTCCACTAAGCATGGAAATGACTGTGTTTTTGTGGTCGTCGACAGGTTCTCAAAGATGGCCATTATGATGGCCTGCAAGAAGAATATCACAGCAGAAGCCACTGCTAAACTCTTCTTTGAACGAGTGTGGGTGCACTTTTGGGATCCCAAAGTCTATCATCTCAGATCGGGACAGTCGGTTTCTCAGCACATTTTGGTCCAGTCTCTGGTCAATGCTGGACACCAAACTCACGAATTCTACAGCCTTCCATCCTCAAACTGATGGCCAGACAGAGGTTGTCAATAGGATGATTGTGCACATTCTGCGCATGTATAACTCAAAGCATCCATGCACATGGGACGAGAGCCTCCCTTATGTTCAGGATAGCTACAACCGAGCTCTTCACAGCTCCACTGGCCATAGCCTTTTTCAGGTGGGGTTGAGATTCCAGCCACTATGCCCCATTGATGTGGCCATGCCACTTGTAGCTACTCACATGAATTCAACTCATGTCCAGTCCGAAACAGATAAGGCCACCAGCTTCATTGAGCGCATCCAACATATTCGCCAGCAGGTCCATGACATTCTGGAGAAATCAAATGCCAAGTACAAGCGGCGACATGATCAACTCAGGTGCCACACAAGTTTCAGGTGGGCGACAAAGTCTGGTTGCATTTGCAAAAGGAACGCCTTACTGGAGCCTATCGGAAATTGAGACCACTCCGATATGGTCCTTACACCATTACTAAGGCTATGGGAGACAATGCATTTGAGCTCAGCATTCCCCCATTCCTTGGCCTGCACCCAGTGTTCAATGTGGACCGCCTTTGGCCATATTTTCCACCATTACTAGACACATCCGACATTGCAGAATAGCTCCAACCCACAGAATTAAATCCAGATTGAATGGAACAAGCTGTAACTGATCGGATCATCGACACATAGATCAAGAACACTCGCCAACATAATATCCAACTGTATCGAGTTGTCAAAGCAGGCCAACTCCTTCAGCAGGGGAAGTGGTTTACCAGGGAACAGGTTCAGCAGAAGTTTCCTCATCTCATGGAGGAGCTCAACGCAATGGGGACCATTGCTTCCTAAGGGGGGAGGAATGATCCAGGTGGATATTGGTGGCCACCTGCCAAGTCCACCTGGACCCCCACCATTGTCTTTCTCATCATTTTCAGTTTCCTTAATTGTAGCACAACTTACTATTTTTAGTAGTTTTTCGGGTCCTGAACTTCTGGAGCCGTTTTGAGGCCCTAAACGATGTTTTTTGGGATCCCAGGGGCAACACGGGTCCATGGAACATGGACCGGTGTTGCCGTTCCAACAATGATAGTGCTCGAATAGATCTTTCTAATGAGCTATTGTACGCGTCAAACGGAGATCATATGCTAAAGTTACGACCCCGGGAAGTTGATGTACCAACTTACCCCCAAACGGGGCCCACAGTTTGGCGTTTCATCTCCTAGGGTTAGGTTTTGGAATGTTAATGGTTTTTCATTGTTTCTCAACAATAAATAGGCCTTCGAGCCTCATTGTAACACAGTTCAGAGGCATGTAGCCATCACATCTCTTCTTAGAGATAAGCTACCATCGCCCTAGGTAGTTTCTTTCAATTTCTGATTATAAGCATATTTTAGTAGTTTCCATTAATGAAATGAAGCATTATTTCCGCTGCATATTTGTGTATATGGTTATCTCTGTAATTTGTTGCGTTCCTGTTTAAATCCGGATCATACTTGACCCAAGGCCAAAGTCCTGCCCCTTACAGACCACACTGCTAACCCTTAATAGGAATACCAAGCCTCCAAGTTGTTAAACCACTAACCGCCAACTCCCCAAGCAACAAGGACACCTCCAAAGCTAAGAGCACGGGTCAGAAAGACTCCTAAACCAAGAAAGCTGACAAGATTCTATTATCTTGTGCCGCTCAACTTGATTCCTTAATCCCAACCTTTGGATCCTCCCAGACAATCCAATGAATGTAGAGCATTTCACAATGTGAAGAAGCCTGACTTTTAACTAGAAGGTCCCACTAACTTTCTCACTCCATTCTAACCAGTGATCCGCCTTCCCTGGTCCGATGGCTAAGGATCATGTCGTGCAGTGCAACCCTACCGAACATTACTGCGCGATAAGGGCAGTAATGCCTTAGACCACACTGCTACATGTTATCCAATGAATGGGATCTTTTCCAAATTTCCGAAACCACTTCTCGCTTACGCAGCATGCGATTACCGAAGAACCTCCCCCAACATGGTAAGATGATTGTCGATGGAAAACAGGGGGTATTATGGCCAAAAAAGGGTACCTTAAACAGATAAATCATCTCTTTCCCTTCTCACCTGTACCTGAACCTGTAAACAAAACTATCACCACCGTTCAACCATTCTGTAGAAAAATTGGCACTCCCCTTTTGTTTCCCCCTGGGCTCTCTGAGAAAATTCTTTACTTGATTGCAGGGGTCAAAAACAATCTACCACCCATAACCGAACGAGCCATGCAAAAAATGCTACCCATACAAAAACAAAGTGAGTAGGACCTAGTTGCTAAGTCCCTGTCCTCTTCCGCTTGATCATGACACAGAGTTTTCACTATGCATTGATGCCACTCCTGCCATTTCATTGTAACCCTGCTATTAGAACGTTTCACCCCTTGGTTGGCCAGTACATCCACCAGGATATTTGTTGTTCTATGAACATGGTTAAAACTAACTGTACGAAGTCCCTGGAGATGACCATGAATTCTCTAGAAAACCCGGATAAGCCTCCAATGTTTTGAGACTTTCTTCGACCCTATTCCACAACTTATTCCTTTTACCGAGTTAATGATGAACTCAGAGTCCGCTTTTATAATCACATTCGAGCAGTTGTCCTGCTTCAGAAACTCTAAGAATTGCTCCATAACCATTAGTTCCACCATGTTATTGGTAGCTTTTCCTAAATGGCCATGGAAGATGGAGATAATACCTCCTCTTTCATTCCTTAAAACCCCACCATAACCAGTTGTTCCTAGGTTTCCTTTAGAAGCTCCATCAATATTGTATTTCAAATACCCTTCCGGGGGGGATACCAAACTTTTTTATCTGTATTTAATGAAATTACTTGCCTTTCCAGGATTGGAGGAATGAGCCCCTGAATACCCAACTACCTGAGAATTCTCAAATCTACCTTTGAAGGAGGATTTTTAAGATAATTTTGCACTGTGGTTCCTACTGTTTCTTTCAACTGTTTCAAAATCATCTCAAAATGGGTATGAGAGGGTTTCTTTTCTTCTTTAAATATTCTTTTGTTCCTTTCTTTCCAAACATTCCATATAATAAAACTTGGTGTTAGGGATTAGGCCGAGTTAAGCCATTCATAATCAGAAAATTTTATTATCTAATTATTGAGGGTGTTAATAATACTCCCTTTGTCTCTGTCAGATTGACGAAAAATGATGGCAAAAGAATCCCATAGCTAGGAGGTGAAGCTACAACTATTGAGTAAATGTTCCATTGTTTCCTCTTGAGCTTCATAAAGCTAGCATCTAGAAGGCCCTAGAACTCCTCTCCTCCTAATATTATCCCAAGCCAAGACTTTTTTGTGATGAACTAACCACATGAAGATTTTGATCTTCATCCACCCTTGGTGCCTCCATAGGTTTGGCCAAATCTTATCTGGTATAAGAGAATTCATCTTAAGTAGAATTTCTTTTTCCTCCTTAAGATTAAAGGTTCCCTCATTATTATTGCCCCATCTTAGCTGGTCTTTCCCTCGTGTTAATAAGATCTTCCTTTGATCCAACGTTCTTCTTAGTATCTCTGCTTTTCTATTCAAGGGGCTCCCCTCTCTGCAATCGATGTTTTTCCATATTCTCCACTTTTTTGTATGTTGTGTATGCTCCCAGAAGTCCTTTACCTTAATTAGTCCTTCCACATATGTCTCATGCTTAAGGTCTAAAAAGTCCTCTTTTAGCAGTATTGGTTCTTGTTGACACTTGTCCTCCCAGAATAGAGCGAAGTTTCCCTCACTGATTTCCTAGAAACTATTTTCTTGGAGAAGGCTCCTATTCTCTGAGGCTTTGTTCCAAATGTATGAGCCTTTTATGTTTCCAGACATTTTTATGAGATCACTAGTATGCCAGGAGCTAGCATATTATTCCTTCCAAATATTTGCCCATTGGACCTTTAGATTTTGAACCCAATGCCACCAAAGTTTGGCCCCTAAAACATTGCTAAGAATTTCTTGATCATCCAAGCCTAGGCCTCCGTGGTTCTTGGGCCTGCAGATTTTATCCCAAGAAACTAAGGCCCACTTTTTCCTTGTTTCCTCCTTACCCCACAGGAAATATCTTTGGATATTTCTAAACTGCTGTAAGACCCCTTTAGGAGCTGGGAGGGCTAATAGCATGAAAACCAAGATAGCTTGCAAAACTGCCTTACTGAGAACCAGCGTACAAGCTAGGTTTAAAGATTTGATGGTCCATTTTTTATCTTTACCCTGCAACTTATTGATTAATTGTTCCCAGATGCTTTTGTGCAATGGTTTAGCAGTAAGAGGGATTCCCAAATATTTTGAGTGGAGGGAGTCCATTTAAAAGCCTAGAATTTTGGAAATATTTCTCTGAATCGCAATATTGGTATTAAAGAAAAAGATTTTAGATTTGGATAGATTAACTTTCATACCTGTGACCATCGCAAAGATGTTCAATATTTGTTTATAGTTTGTAGCTTCTTTGACTGTGGGGATTCCCTATAGCATGGTATCATCTACAAATTGTTAATGAGTTAGAGCCTCACCATTCTCAAATAGTTCAAGGCCATTAATCTTACTTGTTACTTTAGCACGCTTGATAGATCTACCAAGTCCTTCCATCATGAGAATGAAAAGAAATGGAGAGAGTTGGTCTCCCTATCTGAGGCCTCTGGAAGGACTAAAGATCTTAGAGGGAGAGCCATTCACCAAAATTGAAAAGCTAGAGAAGGTCACTAAGGCCATAACCCACCTGACCTAATTATGATCAAATCCAAAAGAAATAAGAACCCTTTTCATATAGGTCCAGTTGACCTTATCATAAGCTTTGGCTATATCTAATTGCATGATCATTCCAACCTGCCTTTTGCTAATTAGCAAGTGAACCACCTCTTGGGTTTGAATGATGTTGTCTAAAATTTGTCGGCCTTCCACATAACCTGATTGTTCCCCTGAAACTAGGGTAGGGAGTAGAGGTTTAAGTCTATTAGCCACTACTTTGGATATTATCTTGTAAACCACATTGCAGAGAGCTATGGGTCTAAACTTATCCAGAGTTTGCACAATATCCTGCTTAGGGATAAGGGAGATGAAGGAGGTATTGAACACTTTCAAAATAGTTGATCCGGATTTAAACAGGAACGCAATAGATTACAGAGATAACCATCAATACAAAGATACGATAACCATAAATGAAGAGATGTAGCGGAAATAACACTTCATTTCATTAATGGGAAATACCGAAATATGCTTACAATCAGAAATGGAAATAAACTAGCTAGGGCGATGGTAGCTTATCTCTGAGAAGAGATGTGATGGCTACATGCCTCTGAACTGTGTTACAATGAGGCTCGAAGGCCTATTTATTGTTTGAGACACAATGAAAAACCCTTCACATTCCAAAACCTAACCCTAGGAGATGAAACGCCAAACTGTGGGCCCCGTTTGGGGGTAAGTTGGTACATCAACTTCCCGGGGTCGTAACTTTAGCATATGATCTCCGTTTGACGCGTACAATAGCTCATTAGAAAGATCTATTCGAGCACTATCATTGTTGGAACAAGCAACATCGATCCATCTCATGGACCCATGTTGCCCCTGGATTCCCCAAAAAACGTCGTTTAGGGTCTCAAAACGGCTCCGGAAGTTCAGGGCCCGAAAAACTGCTAAAAATAGTAAGTTGTGCTACAATTAAGGAAACTGAAAATGCTGAGAAAGACAATGGTGGCGGTCCAGGTGGACTTGGCAGGTGGCCACCAATATCCACCTGGATCACTGATACACCTATAACAGAAAATTAAACTATTGTTATGCAAGACCCCCCATACCCTCAGAGACTGGCTGAACCTAGGATGAATTCACAGCCTGAATCTGATTTCCTTAGGGAGTTGAAAAATTTGTATGTACAAATTCCTTTGCTGCAAGCCCTTAAGAAGTACCCATATATGCAAAGACAGTGGGAGATTTGTGCTTCAAGAAGACTGGGAGGAAGCCGAAAGACCCTACAACCATACATGTGATGGGAAAGTTATTCAAATTAATGTCTACTCAACCTCTTCTTACTAAGTACCATGATCTAGGAAATCCCACAGTCACCGTCTACATTAATGATCAACCCATATCCAATGCATTGATTGATCGTGGGGCTGCCATTAATGTAATGACAAAAGATCTCTTTATCACTTTCGGGCTACAGGGACTTAGACACACTCCTACTGTGCTGGAATTGCCAAATAGGTCCCGTGTTATACCCGAGGGGATGTTAGAAGATGTAGTGATTATGATAGAGTCCTAGAGATACCTGGCTAATTTCCTTATCCTATAGCATAAATCCAATTTGGGGGGGCATCCTTTGATCTTAGGGAGACCTTGGCTAGCCACTACAGATGCATTCATAGGCTGAAAGACAAGATCCATGGTGATCTCAGATGGCGAGGCAACCCAGAACCTTAATCTTTATCCCCCAAAACCAAATGTGGATGTGTACAACCCTTGGTGGGATGAGTTTGAGCCTGATTCAGATCTTTCCCTACCACTCCTCACTGTGGGGAAAGCCCGGTATTTTAAAGACAAGACATAAGATAATGTTATTAATGGTATTATTACTAATTCATTTTCGGTTGCTTCTGTTGAAAATGAAAATTAGGAGGAAGAGGTGGAAGATATAGATTTTGAACAAATGAGAACTACTCCAAAGACTGCTAGCAACCCAATTGAGATTGAATAGAATGAATGGCTATTACAACTATTATAGAAGTATAAAAAGGCATTTGCATGGGATTATATGGATATGAAAGGGATCCACCCTAACCTATGCACTCACTGTATTTATTTGAAGGATGGTTGCAAACCAGTGAGATAGCCACAACACCGCATGAATCTTGCACTAAAGGAAGTGGTGAAAGAAGAACTACAAAAACAACTGAGTGCTAATTTTATTTATATAATATCTAACAGTCAGTGGGTGTCACCGCTTGTCATCATTCCTAAAAAGAATGGCAAGTGGAGAGTCTATGTTGCTTATAGAGAACTCAACAAGGCCACTCATAAGGACCATTTTCCACTACCATTTATAGATCAGGTCCTTGATACTCTCTCTGGAAAGAAATACTTTTCATTTTTGGATGGATATAGTGGCTACAATCAGATACAGATCGCCTTGGAAGACCAGGATAAAATGACCTTTACTTGTCCTTTGGGAACCTATGGATACAAAGTGCTAATTTTTGGGCTCTGTAATGCACCAACAAACTTTAAAAGGGTGATACTGGGAATTTTTTCCAAATTATTGAATGACTATCTGGAAATCTTCATGGACATTTTCACACCCTATGGAGATGCTTTTGAAACAACATTAGTCAATCTGGAAAAAGTGCTAGATCGGTGTGTACAGACTAATGTTGCCTTGAGCACTGATAAATGTCACATGATGATGACTGAAGGGACCGTGCTTGGACATTACATTTTTGCTGATGGAATCAAGGTAGACCCTACAAAAATAGAGGTAATTCTAAGAATTCCAACCCCCAAAACGCAAAAAGAGGTACGTAGTTTCGTGGGGCATGTAGGGTATTACAAAATCTTTATAGAAAATTTTCAAGAATTGCATCACCATTATTTTCCTTGCTCATGAAGGATTTTGATTTCTTGTGGACATGGAAGTGTGAGCAGGCCTTCTTAAAGCTGAAATATTGTGTATCAGCAGCTCCGGTCTTGCAAGGACCTAATTGGGAACTGCCATTTCACATAGCTATGGATGCATCAAATGTTGATGTAGGTGTTGTTTTAGGCCAATTGGAGGATAAGAAACCTTATGCTATTTACTACATAAGTAAAAATCTAACTCCAACTGAGCTCAACTACACGGTGACCGAGAAGGAGTTCTTAGTAGTGATGCACGCCATCAATAAATCCTGACATTACATCACCGGGTATCAAGTATTTGTACACACTGGCCACTCTGCCATTCATTTTTTAATGAATAAGACAATCACAAATGGTAGGATTACACGTTGGTTATCGCAGTTACAATAATTTGATATCACTATTATAGTTAAGCCTGGAAAAGACAATGTAGTAGCTGACTTTCTTTCTAGGCTAACTATTGATGAGAGTTGCACTCCCACTAAAGATTATTTCCCCGATGAATATATTTTTGTTGTTTCTAATTACTCACCTTGGTATGCAGTTATAGCCAATTATCTTGCTACAGGGAAGTTTCCCCAGTATTTATCCTCCAAGGAGGAAAAGAAAATCATACAACAAAGTGCTACATATACCTGGATAGATGGGAACCTCTATCACACTGGACCTGATTTCCAGATCAGAGATTATGTTAGAGAGAACGAGGTCTTTGATATCCTCAAATCCTGCCATGAGGAACCTTGCAGAGGACACTTTGCAGAAAAATGGATAGGATACAAAGTCCTTTCAAGTGGATACTACTGGTTGACAATATTTCAAGATGCCAAGAAGTTTGTGAAGGGTTGTGACAGTTGTCAAAGGATGGGCCAACCACTGCAATAAGATGAGATGCCATTACAACCCCATATCGTCATAGAACCTTTTGAGAAGTGGGCTCTAGATTTTATAGGACCAATGAATCCTTCATCTAAACAAAGATCATGCATCTTGGTTTGTACTGACTATGTCACGAAATGGGTTGAGGCGAAGGCACTAACTAGAGCCACGGAGCAGGCTATCTCAAACTTCCTATTTGAAGACATCTTCGTCCTGTTTGGCATACCTAGAGAGAGTCACAGATGGAGGACCACAATTCACATCTCATAAGATCCAGGAGTTGGTTGAAAAATATAAAATCTATCACATAATCACAATGCCTTACCATCCATAGGAAAATGACCAGGTAGAAAGCACTAATAAATTAATTGAGGGAATGCTTACTAAGACTGTGGCCAGTCATCAAAGAAATTGGGCTGACAAACTTCCAAAAGTGTTATGAGCATACAGGACTACATGGCGGAAAACCACTGGATTCTCACCATATGAACTTGTGTATGGAAAGAACCCTTTATTCCCCATTGAATTTGAAATCAAAACACTAAGGAAAGCATTGCAGGTCAATTTGGATTTGGCTATAGCACAAAGGCAAAGATTGAACCAGCTCTATGAATTGGAGGAGAAACGGTTGGCTTCTATCCAGCAAAAAAAGATTATCCAGCAGCAGAGATCTAAGTGACATGACAGATTTATAAAGAAGAAGCAGTTCCAGAAGGGAGATTGGTCTCTCTTATATGACTCAAGGTTTAAAGAATTCAAGGGTAAGCTCTGCACCAGATGGCTAGGTCCTTATGAGGTAGATGTGGTATTTGACTATGGGACTGTAAATTTGGTAACCATTGACAGTACAAGGACATCATTACTTGCAAACATGTAGTGTCTTTGGTTGGATTACAAACCTACCTCGAAGGATTCATTTGACAACATTGTCACAAATTTGGATCTACAGATTACGGGAATGGCAAAAATCCCCCTTGTGCTGAAAAAGTTTTAATTTTTCCAATAAGTGTAGCAGCTGAAAACCATTTGATGGTGACTGTTACATCGTTACAAAAAAATAAAAAAATAAAATAAAATAATAATAATAATAACAATAATATGGCTGTGAAAACATTTCTCAGGCGCAGACAGACACTTTTGTAGCAGTTGAAAACCACCTGGTGGCGGCTGTTACACCCTTTGTAACAACATTTGTTATTCCAAAGTATATCATGCGATAGGTGTTGTTACACGATATTTTGTTTGAAGATATTAAATTAATATATATCAGTCATCTTGGCTATTACACATGTAACAACCAACGACTTTTTAGGAATAAAATGAGATCTTTTATTATAATAAACAACAAAAACATCATCGTGAGCCTCGTCATTAGATTCAAGTTTGCACATCTCACTGCCCGAGGATGATTCAACGTCACTCCACCCATTACCTTGTTCCACATCACCCAGGTACATCATCAAAAAGGTAATAATGAATTCATTTTATTTTGTAATTATGGAAACTTAACATGACTATAGACGGCCGAGGATGGCTGTCATAATTAAGCTAGGGGGGGAATGAATCACATTGTGACATGACTGTCACATGATTTGTAATTATTTGAAAAATCCAACAATTAAGGCATGTGACCTGATAGTTATCATTATTTAATGCTTAATCATACCAAAAAAGGTAAGGGCACCATTGGCGAGACCTCCCCATGACTCACCATTAAGGAAAAATTCATTAAGCAGTATGAACCGTGCGTGTCAAATCTTAATCCAAAATATTGACCTACGCCACCCTACCACCCTACCATTTACCCTTGCTGGAAGCGCTGAATCCCCATTCAGAGTGTTCAAAGAGGAGGAAGATAGTAGTACAGGCTGAAACAACTAGAGTGTGTGTTGGAGTGAATTATAAGCAAGTGAAACAACATTGAATTGGATAGGCAATTGGAGGAGCAGCAATACGGCATGAGCGAGGGTCCACAGAAGCCTTGGAAGGTTGCCCTGAAGCATGCCATGTTTTCAAAGACGCGGGTTGGTTTGAATTCTTCCAAATATTGGAAGGATGAGGCAATGGTGTGGCCATGGAATTTGTGAAGAACTTGGGAAAAAACCAGACGAAAGTCAGAGGATTGAAATTGGAGGTCACGGAAGAAGTTATTGCCAGAGTAATAGGATTACTAGTAAAACAGAAGAAATGGTTTACTATGAAGGTTAATGACCCCTGACTGAAAGGGGGTTCTCTTCAGGAAAGCGAGTCATTGGTTAAGAAAGGCAGGGGAATTGATAGGTTGTCACTCCCCCAGCCATGGGCGGATGTTCCTCTCTTCCTCATTAAGTAGATTACTTGTGAGGGAAGGGAAACAATTGTGTTTAATTATCATTTCCCATTGCTGAACCATTTCCGCCATCAGCAGTTGATCAACCTTACTTATTTCTTGCTAGGAAATATTAGGCACATGGTTGCGGCTGTGAAAATCGCTGCACATCTAAAAACGTGTGTTACGAACCATGGCCTCATTAAACTCATTGCGTTGGACGCCTTGAGACAACAAGGCAAGAATTGGAAGGAATTCATTCCAAAAAGGCACAGGACCACACGCAGAAGGCAAACAGAGACAGTTGGGGAAACTCTAGAAGTGACAAAAGAGCAACCTTAGTCCTCGACAGTGAGGATCAACAAGAAGTCGGTTGATAAATCGATTGGGGATAGAAAGTAGAGAATAAGGGTTAGCGGGTGCCCAAAGTCCCCATCCATGCCGGGAAAGGATGAAGAAGTAGTCGATCAGAAGGACGAGGAACAAGCTCAACCAGAAAAACCTCCTTCACCGAGTAAGAGCGAAACCCTATCTTTGTTGTCGAAAATGGATATTTTAGAAAAAGAAATTAAACAATTGAGGGAATAGCTAGCAATAGGAAAGGCAAACCCAAGAGCCCCAGGTCTGGATACTTTGGCAGAGGCTGTGGACAGAGCTAGAAGGGGATAAATCATGGGCAGACTGTGCGTAGCTTGTGCTGAGAAGTTGGTCAAAGCTGGATTCAAAGTCTCTGCAGTAGACACTACCTCGAGGGGGATTCAAACTAGAAACTGGGAAGCTGTTACACCAGAGCCTATCGAGGACGTTGCTGATACACAAGAATCAACAACTGAGACAACACAATCCACAGGGAGTGATCAAGCATTGGATACATAGTTACCCTTGGCTGGCACTGTTGCTTCACTAGGAACATCAGTGGAGGAGGAAATCAGCCAAGAGGAGGAAGGAAAAGATAATATCCATGAGCCGATGGGCACTGCTGCTGTTACACAAGAACCAACAGTGGAGACCGAAGCTGGTTAGAAGGAAATTGATGAACAAAACCATGTGGATATTATTGCTGCCACAGAAGAACTAGTAGTAAAATGGGAAGTTGACTAGGAAAATAAAGAAACTATGATAAAACCCACTGACAAAGATGCTATTACACAAGAACCAACAGTCGAGGTGGGATAGTTTCGCCCCCAGGAGGCTGCTACACCTTTAATTGATGATGCATGTGGAGGAATGTCGGGTCCTGTTGAAGGATGGCATTCTGAGAAATTGTTGATATTGGAAGAGCTGCAAAACTGGAAGCAGTTGGTACTCTCTCTACAAGAGAGAGTGATTCCACTCAAGACGCATAAGAGAATGATGGATTCCCTGAGAGAAAAATGGTTAAAATAAGAATGGGAAAGAGAAGAGGAGGCATGTAGGCCTAAAGAAATTATGAAGAAAAAGGATGAATAGCTCCATCAGCTGCATTGGGAGGTCTTCGATCTAATTTTTGACAAGACCAAACTCCATGACCTTTCTCTAAACCTGCTAGCATGCAGGTGGCCATCCCTCTCATACCCTGTGTTCTTGTGGGAACGTTATTACTTATTCCAATTAAGGGTAGTTTGTGAGAATAGGTCCTATATGGGTTCTTTAACCCCCACTTTCTTGGAAATTTCCTGTTCCTGTGATTTTGATGATTAGAATTTGTTGTGAGAGTTGTTCTTGCACAATATGATGTGCGAGCATGTGAGCACAAGGATGGTGGTGAGTGTCATTTCTTTCATGGGAGACTTGTAGTTGCGAGCATTCCTCTCATTTATGAGGAATCAGATTGAGTGGCAACTGGCCAAGAAAATAATAGCGACAAATGAGGAAAAGACAACATTGTGGGTTAGAGTTGAACCAAGAATGGCTTACAAACTTCGGCGAGATTTCAGACTGTTCTTGAGTAATCTGGAAATTAGAGATCAATCAGCCATTTACAGAAGGAGAATCATGTGGTTTTGCCTAACCTTGTTTGCAAACATGAGGAGCCAAGCACTAGTCGGATGTCTCAAGAACACTGAGGCCTATAGTGCGGACTTGCAGGAAGGAGACCCCTTTGAGTACAAGAACTTTGTGGCTGATGTTACACGGGTGCCGGAATATGCTCAGATTGTGCTGACACTGGGGGTGTTCTGGATTGGCCTCGGGTTCAAATTCCCTTTAATCTGGTTGCCATTGGAGGAGTATCAACCTGATTATCAGTTGTGTGATTATGAAGAGGAACCTTGGTGGCGTGAGTTAATTTTTGATCAAGGATTCAGAGCTTCGAGCAATGATACTACTAGTGCCTACAATTTCACAGATTTCCACTGGGGTCATAGTAGAAGGAAGTGTGATTCTGCATGGGGACATGTAGTTGCTTTAGTTGGGGGGAGATGTTGGGTGTGGATTTTTACCCTTTTTTTGCACATTCTTTCCCTTGTTTTGACCTTTCTGTCCTCCAACCCTATGCCCTTATATGACCAAACCCTCTGTTTTCATATATTTTTAATCCATTTTAATGTCATGTTACTTTGCTATATTTTATCGAATAATACAAGGCTTTATTCCTTTGTGTGGCTAATTGGGAGAGCATTGAAGAAGCATTTTGGGAAGTTCATCTTTTTCAGGTGTTGGCTCGCACAAAGAAGCTATGAAGAAAACATGCAGCATGGATTAACTTTAGGAAAGGTTATAACAGTTCACTATTACACCCTGAGTGCTCTTACAAACCACTGCTATATACAAGGTGTTGTTACAGGTTGCTGCTGTTACAAATTGCTGTTACACACTGGATGCAGTCACAGGTTGTTGTTACACATTGGATGTTGTTACACCTCGTGTGGATCCTTCGTCACATCAACAGTTTTGTCGTCAGTTATGCTGTGTCATCCCAAACCACCATTTGCTTAATACTATTGCACCGAAGCTGGAAAATTGGGTATTATTCCACATAATAGCTATCAACAATAGGATTGTTTTTTTTTTAAGAAACAAGACTCAGGAAGTTGCAATTGATGTATATTTATTTACTAATAAGTTGTAACTTCTTTATTTTTGATTAGCATGAGAATCGAGAGATTCACATGACTGATCTTCTTTCTAATTTTCAGGTTGTAATAATTATAAAGGACTTGACTTTTTATGTATTAGTGGACAACATATAGAAGAGTACCGTTACTATGTTTCTGTAATCCTGAACATATTCAATGCCAATTGGCACGGTGATGCTATTACTTTCCAAATTATTCATTAATCACTTTTTGTGTTCTTCCTGTGCCCTACTGAGGAGGAAGGGCCCTCCTCTTTGGCAGGGATTGCAGTGATTGGGTAGTGTACATTTCAGTTCAGTTTATTGATTTATGGTTTTTTGTTGTTGCTATACAAATTTTGGATTGCATTCGTTGTTGTTTCTATTTATCTTATGTTGTTACACAGAGTTAAACAATAGATCAATAATAACTAGTTGGAATAGATGTTAGTCCTAGTGTGGCGCGCCTTTATTTCAATATCTTCAAGTTGTGATTAGTTATGTAGAGTGTTTTTGTATCTACGTGCATGGTTTGATTCGACAAATTAGATCAGCGACAACTTTTACATATTCTCTGCACTTTCTTATGCTTGGCTGGAGTGTATAGGCACAGACAGTGCGAACTCCATTGAAACAACAAGACCTACCCTGGGTTGACAATTAATGTTTCAGTTTGAAGTCAATTAAGGTTGATTAAAACAACACTATAATAGGTTTGGCCTCCTAAACAAAACCAAAAATAACCTTCACAAAGTTGGCGAGGATATGCTTATGGAGCCCAACCTCCCCAACAATTTAGCCTCAACAACAATATCAATCTTATCCTAAACAATCGTATCAACAACCATGTCCTTAACAATCATTTCCATATCAGCAATTCCATCAACCCCCTCAATCAAATCCATTCACACAACAATCAATGCCTTCACTAACTCAACCTCAGTAGCTTCAGCTGCCTTCTAACCTACCACCACCCAAACCAACTCAATTACCATCTCATCCAGTAGCAAATCTGAGTAATAAAGTGGAAAGGCCAACCTATAATGTGGAAGAAACAACATTATTTCCTACATATTCTATTCTTCCTATTCAATACATCAACTTAAAGTCTGGAAAAGTTCTATAAAAACATTCTCCACCAATCCTAGAAGAACAAATTGAAGAAGGAGAACAATCTGAAAAATCTAATTGAAGGAATAAAATTCAGAAAAGTAAAACTATTATGACTCAAACACCACCTTTCCCAAAAAGGTTAATGGATCAAAAAAATTCAATTTATCTTCCTGAATTTGATATCATAGATGAATTAAAGAATTCTTATGTCAAAATTTCTTTGTTGCAAGCTATCAAATATATTCAAATCTATACAAAAACAATAAAGGGATTATGTATTAAGAAAACTAGCAGAAAGAAAAGAGATCCACCTACAATCCAAGTCATTGGAAAATTAGCTAGTCTCATGTCTGCAAAAACAACAGTTGAAAATTATATTAATCATTAGATACCTATGGTCACCATTTCAATCAATAATTTTTCAGTTCCTAAAACTTTAATTGATCTAGGACCTACTATAAATGTCATGACAACAGAAACCATGAAGTATTTAAAATTGCCAAATATATGACCTACTATTACTATTTTAGAACTAGCATACTAAAATTGTACTGGAAGGAATACTTGAAGACATCATTGTTTATTTTATTCATGGGAGAACCTTGTAGACTTTTTGATCTTGCAACCAAAAGAAAATCTAGGAGGCCATCTTTATTTCTTGGGAGGCCATGGTTAGCCACAACAGATGCCTTCATTGGATGCAAATCAGGAAACATGATCATGGAACATGGAGATGAAAGGAAACATATCACACTCTATCTTCGTACTCAATATCCTTCTTTACTATCATGACCTGATGACCAACATGAAGAAATTCTACATGTTTTAAGCATTAACCAAGCCTTCAATTTTAGAGAAGAAGAAGAAAATGAGGATTGAATAGACCTTTTTATCTCAAAACATGATATTTCTGAGAAACTACGAATAACACAATATGAAGCTGAAAATCATCTTTTAAATCAATGTTTTCAGGAAAATTGTACTATTCAATCATTGCAGAATTCTTTTGAAGGAATTTTTCCTGTCAACGCAATTACCAATTCTCTAAGAAAAACCATTAAAATCAATCGTGGAAAGAATCTAAATATTGGTAATAATCTACAATCATCACAAGAACAACAGGTAATTGCATTATTACAGAAATATTCAAAAGATTTTGCCTAGGACTATACAGACATGCAAGGAATCCATCCAAAAACATGTATCCATCACATTTACACAGATGAAACAATCAAACCAATAAGACAACCACAAAAAAGAATGAATCCAATGATGAAGGAGATAGTGAAAGAGGAATTGCAGAAACTGTTACAAGTAGGATTTATCTACCCCATCTCTGATAGTCAATGGGTTTCTCCCTTAGTTGTTGTATCTAAGAAAAATGGAAAATGGATAATATGTGTAGACTATAGAGAACTGAACAAGACAACATTGAAAGATCATTTCCTACTACCATTCATTGATAAAGTACTAGACTCATTGGCATAGAAAAACTTATTATCCTTTTTTGATTCATTTAGTGGATACAATCAGATCAAGATAGCATTAGAGGAACAAGATAAAGCTACATTTACTTGTCCATGGGGTACATATGCTTATAATGTTTTACCTTTTGGAATATGTAATGCAACTGCTACATTTCAAAGAGAAGTCCTAGCTATCTTTGCAGATCTTATACATGAATGTATTGAAGTCTACATTGATGATTGTACATTTTATGGAAGTACATTTGATTATTGTTTAAACAACCTTGAAAATTTTCTAAAGAGATGCATAGAGACAAACATATCCCTTAGCAATGAGAAATGTTTTATGATGCTAACTGAAGGGATATTGTTGGGACACCACATTTCTTCTTCTAGAATAAAGG
The DNA here is from genome assembly GCA_000404065.3 of Pinus taeda. Classification (NCBI taxonomy): domain Eukaryota; kingdom Viridiplantae; phylum Streptophyta; class Pinopsida; order Pinales; family Pinaceae; genus Pinus; species Pinus taeda. The sequence goes on from APFE030734514.1 coordinate 41,148, forward strand.
TAGACCCAACAAAGATACAAGTCATTGTAAACTTAACGCCACCAACAACACAAAATGAAGTAAGAAGTTTCTTGGGATATACAGACTACTATAGAAGGTTCATTGAAAAATTCAGAAAAATAGCTTTATCCTTGTTCAAATTACTTGCAAAAGAAACTGAGTCTCAATGGACTACAAATTGTCAAAATGAATTCGAAAAACTGAAAGAAAATTTGTTTATAGCACCCATTCTCAGAGGACAAAATTGGTCATTTCCATTCCACATATCCACTGATGCATTAGATACAACTTTAGGAGCATCTCTAGGACAAAAAAAAAAAAATCAGTGTAACTATGCGATTTATTTCATAAGAAAAAATCTAACTCCGATGGAATTAAATTATACAATAACTGAAAAAGACATGCTAGCTGTTGTGCATGCAGTCAATAAATTTAGGCTTTATATAACAGGGTATCAAGTATTTATCCATACAGATAATTCAACCATGAAATATTTAATGAACAAAACAATTACCAATGGAAGAATTACTAGATGGTTGTTATTAATGCAAGAATTCAATATCACTATTCTAGATCGACCGGGAAAAGATAATCAAGTGGCAAATTTCCTGTGAAGACTTCATTCTCTTGGTGATCTAATTCATGTTTCAAAAAACTTTCCTGATGAGCATCTATTTTCTATAATAGATAAAACCCCATGGTTTGTAGATATAGATAATTATTTGTCATCTGGAATATTACCATCTCATTTCACTAGTAAGCAGAAAAGAAAAATAATTAGAGAGAGTGCTAGATATACTTGGGTCAATGGTGACCTCTTCTATACTAGTCCTGATCTTTAGATAATAAAATGTGTAAGAGAATATGAAATTCCTGATATTCTAAAAGCATGTCATGATGAACCATGTGGTGGCCATTTTGCAGATAAACGAACACCATAAAAGGTTCTCAAGCTCGACTACTACTGACCAAAAAATTTCAAAGACTCAAAAACTTATGTCAGAAGGTGTGATAGTTGTCAAATAATTGGAAGACTTGTATTATAAGATGATATTTCATTAAAACCACAAGTACTTGTAGAACCGTTTGAACAATGGGCTCTTGACTTTGTGGGACTTACTAACCCACCTTGAAATGGAAAAAAGTACATCTTAGTGTGTACAGACTATGTTGCAAAATGGGTAGAAGAAAAAGCAGTGGCATGATCAATAGAAGAAACAATGGTTTCACTCCTCTTTGAAGAAATCTTTGTAAGATTTGGAGTTCCAAGACAAATAATTACAGATCAAGGATCACAATTCAGTTCCAAACTTGTTAGAGATCTTACAGAAAAATACAAAATCAAGCATAGGGAGTCTACTCTGTATCATCCTCAAGAAAATCGACAAGTAGAATATACTAATAAGGTTATGGAAAACATCATGACAAAGACAATGCAAATGAACAAAAAAGATTGGTAAGAAAGATTAAAAGATGCATTATGGGCATACAGAATTACATGGAGAAATACTATTGGATTCAACCCATATCAACTAGTATATGATAAAGAAGTTTTGCTACCAATTCAATTTAGAATTCACACATTTAAACTTGCAGAAGAATTGAGATTGGACCTGTAAGAAGCCCAAAAATAGAGAATTGTGCAATTGAATGAACTAGATGAGATCAGACAACAAGTAGTTGAGCATGTTGGGTTGTGTTATTCTTTGGGTGGACCTACCTATGGTTTTGTGCATGATTTGCGCACATGGTTTTGGACGCAATGGTTTTCAGTCCATGGTATTGGATGCTTCGGCATGTATAAATATGTATTGTAACATTGAAAGGAATATAATGAAAAATCAAGCTGGTAGTCTTGGTTTTGGGATCCAGGAGAAAATCTCTGTGTATATGTGTTTTATGTGTTATGCTCTCGCAATATTTATTTTCTGTGTTTTTAGAATTTTTATGCAGGTAATTTTTGTACGGGGTTAAAACCTGTTTGTGAAAATAATTTCGACAAAATCACATGAAAAATAATTTGTCGACGCATTTCGAACCAACCAGTGTGGTTCATTGTCAGGACCAGTGGGGTTAAAACCTACAGAGCATACATCACTAGTACAACAACAGAGAGTCAAATGGCATGAAAGAGTTATCAAAAAGAAATTTTTTCATAAGGGAGACTGGGCACTTCTTTTTGACTCCTTGTACAAAGATTTCAAATCTAAATTGACTACACAATGGCTTGGCTCATATGAGATAGAAGAAATATTTGACAATGGAGCAGTCATGATCAAGACAATTGATGAAGTTGCCATTTCATTTTTAGTTAATGGTCATATAATCAAAGTTTATAATAAATCTATCAATAAAGAAAACTTTATGAACAGAGTCTTAGCAGAAAACAATATGTAAGTATTGGAACAACATAGTAATATGACTTCCCTACTTCCAAAATATAAAAAAATTAAAAATTAAAAAATAATAAAGGAGTTTGGTTGTGAAAATCCAGGATACTGGCACAATACAAACTTGAATTCATATCGGGAAACCAACTTGTTTGACCAATATGAATTCTCTTTTATGTTTTTCAGTTTCATTTTGTAGAATCATCTTCCTAAATTCATAAACTTGAGGATAAGTCTCAAGATTAGCAAGGGGGAAGATTCATAATAAACCAACAAACTATGAAACAAGAAATTGAACTACAGAAGGGACTTGAGACATCATAATCAATATTTATCAGTAACGGACCTGTCAATGTTATATGTAATTGCAAAAGGGACCTGATTATTCATCTTAAAATTAACATCAAAGGGACCTGAGAAGAAGGTACAAGCATCTACAATCCAGCAAAATCATTCAACAAAATTCATTTTGAGGTCAGAATATCATCATCATTAGCAAAAGGCCAAGTGTTGAAAAAAGAGCTAATATCATCATCAACAGAAGAAAAGCATTGACAATGGGCTATCAAATGAAATGAAAGTAATGTAAGTTTAAAGTATTCGTAATGGCTTTGATTTTGAAAAAAATTCTAAGATTGATAAACTAGTTTAAACTTGAATATGAAATATCCCTATCCATGTATATATCATCCTACATTATCCTATATTACCCTATATCATACATCACATACATTATGCATTCATCCTATTACATTCATTAACCTTATTATAACCCTACATTCATCAATTCATCATTCACTCAACCATATTCATTAGCATTTTTGACCAAACGTTTTGGCGACATCTCTTTTTGGGGCCAAAAGTTTTTACCTCATGGAAAAATTGCCTACAAAACAAGAAGGATTAGTCTCATATGCCTACAAAAAAAAACAAAGAGAGTTAGTATCATTATAAATATACTTAACATTTTATTTCAAAAATAATTTGATTTGAAATGACCCAAAATTGTGGTCATCTCAAAACAAATCAATACATAAGTATATGAAAATGATGAAAGAGAGAAAGTATGTAATAATAAAGGCATAATAATGGATATGCAACATGTAATGCAAGTATAATGGATCTAAAAATGCATAATGAACAAGCATAATGCATAATCTAGGAAGCACGCAATACAAAAGTCAATGACTAGTCCTAATAGTGATGAGTAGTGAAGCTCTAAACTACAAGCAGCCATGAGCTATGATGCAGCATGTTGTAGCGACTACAACCACCCTCCAAAATTTTGCCTTAGCTTCGTTTTAGAGCTTCCCTACCAACCTCTCATAGCACCTTTTCTTGCTTCATCAAGTACACAAGCTTCAGTGTTTTTCTTGCATAAAGGCAGCCTGTCGATCGCAACTCGATGCATTCCCCTCACATGCTGATCACCCGGAATCGGTCCAAGAATAGGCTGAGCAGCTCCCCCAAGAAATTGCGCAATTTTGGAGGGAAATTAGCCTTCCCTCTAGAAATTGTGCAATCATGTCTGATAGCCTACTGGACTCGAGAATTGCGCAATACTGCCAGTCAACCCTCCCAGAGAAAATTGCGCAATTTTCCCTAGTAGGGCTTCTCAGCCTAGAATTTGTGTAAATCTGGGAAGTAGTTAGTTGCTCTACCCAGAAATTGCAAAAATATCCTCGGCAGCCAACCTAGATCCCAGCTAAAAATGCAGATTTTCTCCTAGCGGTCAAGTAGTCTCTTACATGTGTAGCTGAGTTGACCAGTTCCCTCCGAGACCAAGCAAAACTGACTTGCATGCATGGGCTACTTCTCCCAAGGCAGCATGCAAAGGCATCCCTTGCTCGAGGGATCTATTTTTAGTATTTGGACGTTACATGCAAGGATCATTTCATAAACCTCCCACCAAGTGTCACTTTCCCTAGATTTGTGGCATGTGCATCACAACCTCGATGTTATCAAAACTCACCAAGAGGCCTTGTACAACTATCACTACTTGGTTATCTGTCATCTTGCCTATGTATGAATAAAATGTTACTTTTTTTCCATAATACATCGAAGGAAGATACCTACTGTTCGAAGTGAACCTTGGTGAAAACACAATGCTTGCACGCTAACTAGTGTCACCTACTCTAGTCGGTTGTTTTTGGGTTAACCCTTGTTATCTCAGTGAAGTAGAGTAAGGTGAGGGGGAAACCTTAATAGGTACGTTAGAGGTATAATAAACTAATTCTCTACTCAAACAGCCTCTTTTTCTCTCAATAAGTTGGGATCCCTCTTCGCCTTTGAAATGAATAAGTGTTATGCAGAGTTACAAAAAATGAAAAAAGTGAGAAAGGTTTGAAAAAATGAAAAATGAATAAGACAAAAGAAGAGAAAGGTTTCCTACGTAGAGAGGTGATGCAAGTAACTCTGTCGGGGTACTGACGAGTCTTGCTGGAAGCAGAGCCATGCTTGTGTTCCTATGTGACTCCGCCAGGGTACTGTCTAGGCTTGTTGGCAGTGGAGCAACACCAGAGATGAAACTCTTACAACTATACGGCTTGTACACCAATATACCCCTCAACCCTAATCGAAATAGCTATGTTTCCTTGGCTTGGAATGTGTGTCAATTAAACAAGATCTTGGCAGATGCTACATCCTACAATCAAGCTAGTGTGGAAACCAAGAGGAGCTGAGAACTGAACAATACTTCTGGAGGTGTTAGACTTGCTTTTCACGAACAAGGTCCATTCAGAGGGCTGGAGTTCTACTAGTGTGTCACTAAGTGTTGTAAAGGCTAAAACCACCCTCCAAAATTTTGCCTTAGCTTCGTTTTGGAGCCTCCCTACCAACCTGTCACATCACCTTGTATTTCTTCATAAAGTACACAAGCTTCAGTATTTTTCTTGCACAAAGGCAGCCTATCGATCATAGCTCGATGCATTCCCCTCACATGCTCATCACCCGAACTTGGTTCAACCGTAGGTTGAGCTGATCTCCCAAGAAATTACACAATTTTGGAGGGAAACCAACCTTCCCTCAAGAATTTGTGCAATCCTGTCTGGCAGCCTGTTGGCCTCCAGAATTGTGCAATTCCACCAGTCAACCCTCACAACGAAAATTGTGCAATTTTCCCCAACAGGGCTTCTCAGCCCGGAATTTGTGCAAATTTGGGTAGTAGTTAGTTGCTCTACCTAGAAATTGTGCAAATCTCCTAGGCAGCCATCCCAACTCCCACCCAAGAATGTGCATTTTCTTCTAATAGTTGAGCAGTCTCTTGCATGTGCTGTTGAGTTGATTGGTTCCCTTTGGGAATGAGCAAAAATGACTTGCATGCATGGGCTGCTTCTCCCAAGGTAGCATGCAAAGGCATCCCTTGTTTCAGGGATCTATTTTTTGTAGTTGGATGTTACATGCAAGGATCATTTCAGAAACCTCCCACCGAGTGTCGCTTTCCCTAGATTTGTGGCATGCACGTCACAACCTCGATGTTATAAAAACTAATCAACCAGATGTTGCAGAGCTCATTCCTCACATAAACCTTGTAGCTTTGACATCCCAAATCACATCTAGGAACTATTGGCACATTCAACTCGATTATTGTGAGGTAATCCCGCCTTCCATGACTTATGTTGCATTTCTGTCGCTTTTTGTGTTTTCGCTTGTATGAGTATTGTTTTCTTGATTTCTTTGAACACTTGTTGTCATTTATGTGTTTATTAGCTTGTCCTAGTACTGTTTCAATTTCATTTCTATCTCACTGTTGTCACATGCATGAAACTGTTTTCAACGAACAGTCGCCGATTCGGCAACTCGCCTCCCCCACATGCATTTTGTTTTGTTTTTTGAATCTGTCATTCACCATTTTCATGCATGATCATTCACCTATGCTTACACTTAGTATCACCACGCATTCTCTCCCACACTTCCTTCAGTTTCCCATCGGTGAGTCTAGGTAGCCTTAGCCCGGACTCTGCCTCGCTAAGCGCCTTAATAAGATAGCATTGCGCAATCCTGAGAGGGAAGGCTCTGTCTTCCTCTTAGGAAATGCGCATTTATGCCAAGTGACTACCCTCCAAGACTGTTTTGTGCATTTCTGAAGGACAGTGACTGTTGACCCAAAAAATTGCAAAATGTAGTCACTAAGCTTGCAACATTGCCAGCTGAGATTGTGCATTGTACAATTCCAACAATCAGTAGCCAGAATGGACTATGCATTGCACAGTTCCAGTAGTCAACCAATCTCCCAACAACCCAGACTATGCCTTGTGCAGTCTTGGCAGTCAGTATCCTGACCTATCGGTTGAAATTGCACAACCTTCATGATCACTCACACAGGTATGTTACAAGTCAGTTCCCAAGTTCATTTTGGTTTTCGACTGACAGATTGCTTGCCATGAGTGTTCCGTGTCTCTAGGTATTTTAGGTGTGCATCTGCCTCTTATAAGTGTAGGTACAATGGTTTCTAAGGGAGCACAGTCAAAAACACCATTCAGAGCACACCTGGAGATGCATTCGATCAAATGTCCATGAGCTTGCATCCTCATGAAGACATCAAGTTGTTTGTAGATAAGGACATCAACATATGACAGCAGAAGCATCACAGTGAGTGGCATCATGAATAGTAGTTGAAGGCAACATAACAAATGCAACAAATGCAATGAATGTAACGAATGTAACGAATGCAACAAATGCAACAAATGCAATGAATGCAATAGGAAGGTTGTTGACAACACAGAGGTGGAACAAATTTGCAAGCTCAAGCATATCCACTGATGATGAAAGGAAATTTTAGGACTCAGGCTATGAAGTGACGACACAACATGAAGATCGCACAAAGACAGAGAATGGAACAAAGAAGGAGTTGCATGTGTTGAAGAAGCAACTCAAGGAAGAACATGAAGTTGCGCAGACAGACAAATGAGTTGCAGTAGGAACATGAACAACAGTTGGCGCAACAAGAACTCATGGATGAAACTACGTTGTACAAGTTAAAGATCCATCCCAACAGTTGGCACGAAGTAGACATGGTGAGCAGTTGATCGCATGAAAGAGATTTAGCAGCATGCATGTCCTTGTGATCATGCATGTGATCCAACCCATTCATCACACTCACCAAGGAAAAGAATGGAAGCAATTCCAACTGGAGTTGAACATGTACTTCGACAATTTAATGGGCATGATGACTAGCACACACTTGAAGATCGGCACAGACATTATGCATCAGTGTCATGTTGATTCAGCCACACCCAAGAAGACCATGTGCATGTTAGACAATTTGGATGAAGGAGCCGAACCAATGCACTAGTTTCAACGAAGGTAAGAGTTCACTTTAGCAAGATGTCACCATGGTGTGCATGCACACCATCACAGACAACCCATATTGGCATCATCTCCCCACCTTCACCATCACAAGAATGTCAAAGCATTGGTCTCATCCCAATGGACTGAGTGTCAGCGATGTCTTGCATGGCTTCCTCAAGCCATGTTGTCTCACTTGGGAACATGTGAATTGTACTGTAATGTCATGTCAAGTGTAAGTCAAGAGTCAATAGTTGGATGTAACAGTCATAAAGTAGACGAAGAGTCATGAGGGTAGTTGAACAATCATAAAGGGGAATGTCAAGGGTCACCTCACCCTTTGTTATAAATAGAAACTCATAACTCATTGTATAGGCTTTTGGTTAGCCAAGCTTCTGATAAGACTATCTTGGAGAGAGCTTGGACAATATTGTAACGTGCCTTGGCTTCTCCAATGCCCGAAGCTAGTACATCTCTTTGGAGGAGTAGGTGAATGTGGCTGTAATGTTCCACTATTGGGGCTAGTGGCTCGACATGGATGTATTGTATGACGGGAACTTACACTTCTTTATATAATAATATGTATTTGATTTCTTATGCATGCATGTATGGAATATTTTGTATGAGTATGTATGAATCTTTCTAAAATGTGTTGTTGGTTTAACAATTACTTTAGGTTTCCAGCTAACTTTCTTTCCGGCTTGTGATGCATCTTCGCTCGTGTGTTCCCTTCCAATCTGAGTACTATTACAGGTTGCCAAGGGGCACACTCATCTCAACCTGCATGTGTTAGAACCTCTCATGCACCTTCCTTGACTCACTACATCGGTCACACCCTTGCTACCAATAAAGTTATCTTACTTGCCTCTATGCGAATCATGGTCAAGGCATTGCTAAACGACCCACTGGTGGGACTCGTACACCAAATGGTATCAGGTCTAATTGTGACTTCTTACCAGGGATATCCCCTTATTTGTTGGTAGGTCCAATACCATCAACATTTTAGCACTAGAAGGAGGGCCAGATGACAAGCTGAGTCCTCACATCTGTTTTGAATCTCTACACATCTATCATGACTAACCACTGAGTTTCTCTTCCGGAGTGCATGTCCTATGGAAATGACTTCATTATCTCGAAAAATATCTCAGATAACTTGTCTCATAAAACATATTATGGTGGAGGCCATGTAGCATTGGTTAGGCACATGGTTAGTGTTATAGGGTCATGCGAAATACATGGATTCTTTGAAGAATACATGAGCTGCGCACTATTCGTCTACATGCCTCGAGGGAACCTAATGCACTGGTGTGCCATGCTGCCTACAAAATCTATTCATTCTCTTTCTCATCTAATCACAGAGATAGATCATGCTTTCAATCACTTTAACTATCAAGCACTCAACAAACAAATTCTGAAATTACGAAAAGAACCCAATGAATTTGTTGAACAGTTTCACACACATTTTTGTAATCTTGCATACCGATTCCCTTAAGATAACATTGATTGGGAATTTCTCAATGGGAGATTTGAGTATCTTCTTTACATATTTGAAAAATATACAATTCTTGAAATCACTTGAATCCCGCTCATACTCCGGTGATGGAACTGCACAATCATGAGCAGGGACAGTCATTATCACAAGTGACTGTCCACCTTCACCTCATCAAACAACACCGCCACCATAGAGTGATGTGGGAGATCATGCACACAACTCTATTGAACTGTCACATCCTCCCATCCAACTTGCTCTTGAGATTTTCACATATTTGGCTTGCAATCCTGTTGGTTGTCACGTGGACTCATTCCCTCGACCTCTGTCCTCGCGTTCTGTTGCTCCTCTGAATTGTATTGTCTTGTGTTCTTCCATTCCTGAATCCTCACCTGTTTGAACGAGGATCAAGTTGTCAACGGAGTTGGTGTTATGCAGCCAACCTGTGCCATCATTCATGATGAGTGTGTGTATTAATCTAAAGAAGAACCTGTTCGCGCTCAAATCTACCTTAGGCTGAAATAAGGCAAGACTCAAGGCCACATCAAACCACGCTCAGCCTCGTAGCTAGCCCTATGAGGACAGGAGAGGGCTCTCTCCGGGTCAAACTCGGCAAAATATAATCGAAAAGGCTCGAGATGACTGAATTGATGACTAATTTTAGGCGAGGTATGAAGTACAAAGAGTTTAGAATTGATTTTTAATGATTTTGTTGAAATCAAGGGAAAGGCAATTTTGGGTGCGGGGATGAGGCACAGTTTTTGTAGAGGTCCACTTGGCGCAAGATAGGCGATTGTTTTGAGGCCTTAAAGTAGGTGAGATGGATAGATCAGACCGGTGAGAATCTAAGGAGAGCAAGGGGTCTCAAGGATTCTCCTTAAACTGAAGAAAACATAGAATATTAAACAAATTTAAAGGCAGAGCATATCTATTTCATGGATTCTACCTTAACACTTCATTTGCTTAATAAGAGAAGATTCAATAGAGATAATGATGCACATACACAACTTACAAGTACTGAGAGAAACACACCATCAAGACATAAAGCCCACATGGATCCCAAATAGTGCTACAAAACCCTGGTCTTTCCTTTGCCAAAAACGCTGATAAAATATGTACAATATAGTCTCAAGCTATCCCAAGAGTCCAACCCTGAAAATGACTAAGAAAATACATAATATAGGCAGGCTAACACATTCCCTTGACTCTAGGGGTCGAGCTCATCATTCTAGGAGCTGTTTCAACCAATTCTAAACTAAGCATTACAATCTAGGCAGTTAAAACAACTTGCCTCTATAAGCTAGGAAACCAATTCATTCATTACATTTTTGCTATTTTATGAATGAATCATCTAGAATAGGTAAATAAGTGTCATAACAACATAAAAGTCCAATAATTACATCAAGGAGGGTGAAAAATCCCATCACAAGTCAAAACATGTGAAACTGGCTTGATTCGCTCAGCTGAGGAAGAAAACTAAGCCAAAACACCCTGTGCGCCGCACGCTTGAGCCCTGTGCGCCGCACGCCTTTGAAGCTACTTTTGGGGCACTTCCTGACATCCAAATTGCTCTCAAGTGGGCGTGTTGGAAAGTTCTGGATGTATACTTTCCAACACAAGTGGAATTTTTCAATTTGGTCTCCATTTGACCCTCCAAAAGTGAAATCTCCCAGAAGTACTACCTAGTGATGCAAAAAGTGGCAGAAAGGTGATTTTTATGATGTTTTTTGAGCTTTTGATCACCCAAAACTTGATGAAATGCCTTGGAAATTGCTGAGCATGTGTATTGCATCATGAAAAATCCAAAAATGTAAGCCACCTGTGATTTGGACCTCTCCATCTTGTGGGTCGCATGCTGAGCGCGACGCATAGAGCCCAAAAACCTGTTTCGCAAGCCAAAAATTTTGAAACGAAAAAAATTTCTCCAAATTTGCCCAAAATTGGAGTGAAGAATCTCCATCATGTATCATGCTCAACTAATGAAGCCTCGGCCAAAACTCGAAGCGGATCAGGCCTTTTGCGTTGTTTTTGTGCTTTGCTCAAACGCCTCTTGAAGATCTTCATTCTCGCTTTGCAAACATGCATGCGAGCCCAATAGTGAGTCTTCATGTGGCGAAGCATGTCCTTGTCTCTATTGGCCTTTGCCAAGAATTTCTCCTGATGAGTGTTAACATGTATGAGCATAGACTCTCGATCAACCTCTATCTCATGTTGAATCGGTGTCATCCCATTCAGGCTTCTTTGGGCAGCCTGCCGGTCTTCACGGATGTTTTTCCACTTCTATGAGGCCGCCAGGGTGCATTTGGAAATGGATGGAAGGAAATTGGGGATAGGGGTTTAGTAAGTTTAGGGGATAGGGAACAATGGAAATAAAACAAGGAAATTAGGGAAAGGAAGGGGCATGGGAAATCTTGAAATTTTAGGGTTTTGGGATGAGGAAGGGATTATATGTTTGTAGTAGAAGGGAGGGATTAGGAATTTGAGGAAGGATAGCGTAGGGTTTTATGAGGAATTATTGGGAAAAAGTATTGGTGAAAATAGGGGATGGGAAACAAAGGAAATAGGAAAACCTTGGCAACAATGATTTTTGAAAACCCTACAACAAACTTCGCACTTGAATCCTTATAGCAAATTGATGAACATGGAGGGTTTTGTACACTTGGCTTTCATGACAAATATATGCTAACTTTTTCATATAAACCATCAAAAACCAAAATCAAGCCATGAGTGCAGGCCTACCTGTGAATTTATGCATGAGGAGAGGTGATTTGAGTGATTTCTTGGCGAATTTCAAGCATAAAATCCTATGCGCCGCGCGCCCTCAGTGACATAGTTCATTTTTCAAGAGGCTTTTGGAGGCCTTCCCGGTGTCCAAATTGGGCTCAGGATAGCTCGTTGGAAAGGTCTTTGCGTCTACCTTCCAAAACAACTAGAATTTTACAATTTGGAGTTCATTGGCCTTGTCCAAAATCAAATCTCCCAAGACTGGTCAAAATGTGCCAAATGAGGCTGCCTCAAGGCAGAGTGTTGTTGCAGTCAACTTTTGAATGCCTTCCTCAACTCCACATTTATCTCATGATAGATTATTGGAAACATATTTTGGTCTAGTTATCATTTGACTCATCACGCAAGTCATTTGGCCAACCAAGCTAGGAGCAAACTTGATTTTCCCAAGGTCACTTCAGAGGTGCATTCAATTCTCCTGAGGAAACGATATTTTTGACATTTCTCTACAACCATGACACCTGTGTAAACAGTGAAGGACGTTTTTTTTTCTTTGGCATGTTGTGGACAAAAACCTCTCTTATTTTTCCAAAATGCATCTTTGATTGCTCTGAAACATCTTTTGAGTGAAACTTATCCCGATGTGTGAAACAAGGGATTTTGTCGAAATGAAGCGAAATGAAGGGGATAAGGGGCTTCTAAATTCTTGGGGAAATTGTGGGAAGTAGGGAGGGATGTTAGAAAGTAGGGGAAAGTGGAATCTTAGAGATCGAGTGAGGGGAAGGGGTCCAAAAGGGCAAAACACAGGCCCAACCTAGAAAATTGCCAAGTTGTAGCAAGAAACTAGGGTTTGTGCAAAAATGAGGAATTTGGGGGATATCAGTG